>QXTE01000772.1:0-62919 GCA_003942145.1 Platysternon megacephalum
TATTGGAGGAAGCAGAGTGTGCCGTGTGTCATAGCATAAGGTGTGAGATTGAGGGGTAAATGTGGAAGCCTCCACTGGGTTGTGGTGCATACGATGATACATTGGACCAAAGCTTTTTGGAATATCATCCAAACCTGCCCTCTGCTTAGACCACTAATGTTTGTTATTGCTGTGGGCACTAAGTGGCTACCCAAGAAGAATGGCAGGTCCCAGCATAGAGAACACACATAGCAAAGCCTTGGAGCTGTGGGACGGGGTTGGTGTGGCCTAGTGGAGAAACACTTGACAGGCAGACAGAGGAGCTGGTTCTCTCCTAGCTCCATCACACACCTCCTCTGTGACCTTGGGTGAGTCCGTCCCCTCCTCATTTTCAGGCTGTTTAGATGGCAGCTCTTCAGGGAAAGGGACTGTGTCCTACCGCCTGTCTGCTCAGCACCTGACGCATGCGGCCCCGGTTTCAACGAG
This sequence comes from Platysternon megacephalum, assembly GCA_003942145.1. Classification (NCBI taxonomy): domain Eukaryota; kingdom Metazoa; phylum Chordata; order Testudines; family Platysternidae; genus Platysternon; species Platysternon megacephalum. The sequence goes on from QXTE01000772.1 coordinate 466, forward strand.
GCCTCGAGGAGCTAGTGAAATATGAAGTAATAATAATCGCTCTCCTGTAACTTCCCCAGCACTGACACACCCTTAGATGAAAGGCCGGGAAAGAGGCAGGAGGGCTTGGCTGATGCGGGTTCAATTATTTTCGGCACCCAGAGAACCCCGCAGCATAAGAAACGCTCGGGTGGTTTTTCCTCCTTTGTTTCTTTTTAGGTTCATGGGTTTCTACGAAGTCGCCCAGACTTATATCAGAATTTTTCCATCCCCTCTTTTCATGCTATGTGGGTCTTTTAAAGTGAAACACAAGAGAGCTTGAAATGGGTGAGACAGGAGCCAAGCAGTGATTGAAGCGACAAAGAGAGGGCAAAGCAAACACCAGGAGGCAGATGATTCCAGGAACTACAAGTTAGATTTCAACACAACAATCAATCAAGGTCGGATGGAAGCTGGGGAATGAAATTATTCCAGGGCTGAAGTGGACAGTGGAATTGTGGAATTGTACAGAGAGAGTCTCTAGGATGTGAGCAATATCTGAGGGGTAGGTACGCAGTCAGTTACATCCTACATGGGAAGGTCCTGATCCCATAAGAGCATTAACAGTCTGTGGAAGGATAAACCTCTGGAACCTTCAGTGAAATAACTAAGAAAGCTCAGGAGAACATGAGCTAAGCAAGAGGAGGAGAAATAACTTTCAGAGGGATGTCAGATGTATGAATTTCTGGCAGGGAGGTTGATTAACCATTGAAAAAACATTCCAAGAGAAGGGGGAGGATTCTCCATCACTAAAAGTCTTCAGATCAAGACCTTTCTGGCAGAGACGCTTTAGAGATATGGGGTATAAGTATACAGGGGTGACTGGGTGAAATTCTCTGTGCAGTATTGTACAGGGTGTCGGTCTATATCATAATGGTCCCTTCTCGCCTTATGCAATTTAAAGGTGAAAATGTAGATAGGGGAATACAGCAATCGAGTTTCCAGGAAATGTGAAACAGAGGTGTACATTTTTAAAGGCAATGCCTGATTGCACTTGATGCTTGCAAAAGTCTCCCCTATAATGTATAATCCATGTGCGAGCTTATGGATAGTATCAGTAACCCACTGTGGAAGGGGGCATGAACTCTGTGGAAGACTAAGATCTATTCTCTTAAAAGAGGCTTTTTTTGCTCGTCTTCCATTGGTTTTCTAGCACGGCCAAGCCCCAGTTTTGTCTATTCAGTATCTATGACAATAAAAATACATTGGAGGTAGGTTGGGCTGATGTAATAAGACCTCATTTCAGAGCTNTGGAAAAGAGAACAGAGGGGGAAAATCACCAACATTAAAGAGTCTACAGCACAAGTGTTACACGTCACACTGCAAGGGGAATGCCAGACCAGCGGAGTCAGGAGAGAGCTACTGTGCGAGGGGCTGTAATTCACTTTTATTCCGTAGACGTCGGTGGTTCCGTGGGCACTAACAGAGCTTCTTTTCTTTGCAGCAGTGCTGCACAGGTGGGCACTTTGGAAGGCAGGGAGGGCATGGAGGGCACGGAGGACACTTTTGACAGCACGGAGGACACGGAGGACATGGAAGGCACTTTTGAGGGCTCGGGCATGGGCACGGAAATGGATGCACGCATGTAGTGCACTTCTTCACGCAGACTTTACAGCAGGGATCCACGCATTTTGTCACACACTTGGTCACACAGCATGGAGGGGGCAGGCAGGTCTGTTTGCATTGCTGCTGGTAAACCATCTTCCTGGGACGTGGGCAAAACTGAAAGACAAAGGAGGCTTCAAGGTTTGCAAAATCAAGATAAACAGCATCATCTTCTAATTTGCATCATGCACCAGAAAATTCAGCAGAATCAGAGAAGCAGAACACTTCTCCAGAGAGAGCATTGCCATTGCAAACCACTGCAGAAAGAAAAAGCACGAGGGAGGATGGACTGAAATCCCATTCTGAAGGCTTGCAATGGTTTTAGTGAGATAAGAGTGTTTTGCTTAACTATATTGAGGTTGTGACCATTAATATATATCTGCAGAGGAAAGCAAAACATTGAGTGCAATATGTACTATCAGGTTTAAAGAGTTATCCTGAGATTAATAGCAGGGCGAGAGAAACAGAATGTGTTTAGCCGTATTTGTAACCATCAATCATTTCTGCAGTCAAACGTTTTTCTGCTAGAAGAGTTAAATAAACCCACTCAGTGCTTCTGAAAGTGCAGGTGGCAGGTGTCACTGGTAGAGATACTTTCTAGAAGAGAAGTTCCCAACTTTTATACTGGTGACCGCTTTCGCAGAACAAACCTCTGAGTGCAACCCCCCCTTATAAATTAAAAACACGTTTTAATATATTTAACACCATTATAAATGCTGGATGCAAATTGGGTTTGGGGTGGAGGCTGACAGCTCACGACCCCCTGAGGGATCCCGACCCCCAGTTTGAGAACCCCTGGTCTAGAATATTCTCATTATCACAATCTGTAGGACTGACTGAGCCCAACACAACTGATCGAAGGGTAGAGTTTTCAGCTGAACTTTTCAAAAGCCCCAAATGAACAGTCAGTTCCTTTGGCCTCTTGTGTTCTGAACTAAATATTCAAGAATGGAAGTGCATTTGTGCAAATGTTTTCTTCCCAGGTCCTTAGGCTGCACGAATGCATCTGGAGTTGTATTTCCAGTACAGAGCAGCTTGACTTTTAGGGGTGGTAACTCCTTGAGTCTACTTACTGCCTGCCTTTAATTGGGAGGATGTGTGCANTTCTCCAGAGAGAGCATTGCCATTGCAAACCACTGCAGAAAGAAAAAGCACGAGGGAGGATGCACTGAAATCCCATTCTGAAGGCCTGCAATGGTTTTAGTGAAATAACCTCAATATAGTTAAGCAAAACACTCTTGTGACCATTAATATATATCTGCAGAGGAAAGCAAAACATTTCTGAATTCAAACGTTTTTCTGCTAGAAGAGTTAAATAAACCCACTCAGTGCTTCTGAAAGTGCAGGTGGCAGGTGTCACTGGTAGTAGTAGTTCCCAACTTTTATACTGGTGACTGCTTTCACATAACAAACCTCTGAGTGAAGCCCAGCCTATGAAGTTAGCTCTCCATAATAAGAATAAGACTTACCAAGTCACCAACAGGAGCAAATGAAGAAGCCGAGTGGATTGAGGAGCACTGGGACAGGAGCCTTTTTATATGGTTTACATGGCCTGCTCCACGGAAATGAGGCACCCCACAGATATGCAGATATGATTTTTATAATCCTATCTAGCTCCAATGACACAGCCTTCAATTACTCGTTTCCATCACTCATGTTACTAATTATTTTAAGCGGATGCACGTTACATATTAGAGTAAATGCTGTTTGTAAGTTCTCTGCCTGATCCACATACTCTATATTAGAAAAATGCAATTCAATTAACAACAGGATTCTTCGCTTTTCCATAAATTCCTTCTTCAGACTTTCTTGCATCTTCCTCTGAGACAGCTGGTACTGGTTGCTATTGGAGACAGGAAATTGGACCGGATGGATCTTTCCTCTGAGCCATTTAGGGCATTTCTTTATTCCTGCTAATGTGCAACTTCCCTCCATGATATACCCCCCAAGCTTCTATAGACACAGAGTTGACCTTGGAGTCCTGGATCCCCCGGTATTTTTAGCAGGAGGAGACTTCAAATCCAGCCCACTCTGTTAGTTCTGCTAGAATAAATATTTTTCAGGTGACTCCTAATGCTATGGAGTTTGGCTCTTTATTATCTGACATTGTATCTTCACTTAGTGGTGGCTTTTTGCCATTTTGCACTAAAATTTCATTCGAGTTCTTGTATTTTCTTATGCAGATGGTGAGCTGCTGTGGCAGGGTCCATCTTGATATATACGGGATGTCAGCGCCCCCAGTGGGGAAAGCAATCTCCTGTCCATCTCCATTACATTACAACATTTCAATATCGAATATGCCATCAACATGAGTGTGGAATGGGAATGATGCTAATATGGACTGGAAAAGACACTTATGTGATCTTGTTGCCATGGATGTTGACTCTTCTGAAGAATAATGTCCGGGGCTGAAAGTTTTAATTTATTTCAGTTAGGAAATGAGAACTTATCTATGCATGTGTCAGGACGCTTATGTTCCCTTTTCATCTACAGTGGGGCCTTCTTTCTTTCTTTCTTTCTTTCTTTCTTTCTTTCTTTCTTTCTTCCTCTCTTTCTTTCTTTCAGGATGAGAAGCTATTGAAGAGATTTACTGAGATTGGAACATCTTTGGCACAGGAACCAAACCTAACACAACAAGTTCTAGGTCCACTACCACAAAACACCACATTGTGCTCTGGATTCTGCCACCTTTTCTCACGTTGAGCTGCACTTTCCTCTGAGGCCGTACCACCGATTTCCATGTGTGGACCCAAGGAGTGAAGTGCTACTCCAACCTGACAAAGCTGAAGCTCTCCTCATTGGATATCTATGATCCTACTTCATGGATTTCCACCTTGAAAGCAGGTGTCCACTCGCTGCTTATGGGCTCAGCCCTTTAGGGTCCAGCAGTGAGTCCTGAAGAGCCAAAGTCTGAGAAAGGGTTAAAGGAAACGTGACTGTAACACAAGGAGAGCAATTCCAGGAAAAAATAATTCAAGTGGAAATTTTATCTGAATTCAAAGCTTTTTCTCCCTGAGAAAAACAGACCTGTTAGGAGTGTTACGCTGAATGTGCTCAGATGCCAGGCAATTAGAAATACCTAAGAGTGGCTGACTATTGTTTTTTATTTAACTATTTGAATTACTGTACCTGCTAGAGGCCCCAACTACGACAGTGAACTCATTGCTAGGTGCTGTACAAACACATAGTCCCTGCCCCAAAGATTTTAATGTAGGCAGATAAAGGGTTGGAGGGGAAAGAGGCATAGGGAGGTGAAATGACTTGCCCAAGATCACACAGGCAATCAGTGGCAGATACCGGGATATAGTCCAGGTCTCCTGACTCCCAGAGCAATGCCGTACCCAGGAGATCCCACTGCCTCCTGTAAGGTATTTAATGATTGTGACTCACTAGGGGACAGATTCCTTTATTAGAAGAATCCAGAGATATTTTCCAGACCGTCTATTCCAGGTAGGACCTGGCTCCTGGAACCCTGAAGCCCAGCTCCTGAGAATAACACCCTGGAATTCCAAAATGAAAGATACACTCGTGTCGGCAGCTTCAGAGGCTGAGTCACAGGGTATTGAATCAGCTTCTGCCATCTGAACCCACAGGAGAATCACACACCCTCAGGGCCTTGCAGCATGAGAATCCACAGTCCCCGTTAATTGACTAAACAGGAATAGATCCACTAGTGTTGGGTTTAAGGGTGAAAAGGGAACATGATCTTCCTGATACATGCGTAAAAAGCTCCTCATTTTCTGATTAAAATACATTGTAAATTTTTGTGACAGAGGTTGAAAGTTTTAATCTATTTTAGAAAATATTAGAATTAGGATGAAGTTTCAGTGCAAAATGGCAGGAAGGCACCACATGGTGAAGACACAATGTCACATGATAAAGACCCAAACTCCTTATCAGGAGACACCTGACCAATATTCATTCTAGCAGGAGTAACAGTGGCGAGTGGGCTGCATTTGGAGTGTCCTACTGCTAAAAATACCAAGGAATCCATGAGCCCAGCGTCAGCTCTGTGCCCACAGAGGCGCGCGTGGTGTATCATGAACGGGAGCTGTACATTAGCAAGAACAGAGAAGTACCCATAGTGGGTCAGATCGGAGATCCATCCAGACCAATATCTTCTCTCTGCCAGTGAGTAGTACCAGATGCCTCAGAGGAAGATGCAGGAGTCTGGGGAAGGAAAGAATGGAACTCCATAAAGACCATTTTTAAGCAAACAATGCAGTTGTTTATTGAATTGTATTTCTAATATGAATTTTGTAGGTCAGGCGTTTCCTCAAAGATGACACGTGTGTCCACTTAAAATAATTATTAAAAATAATGATGCAAACACGTAGTTGAAGGATGTTTAATTGGAGCAAGTCAGTTTATGCAAATCATATTTGCATACCTCTAGGATATCTCGTTTCCGGAGACCAGGCCATGGAAACCATATAAAAAGACTCGCATCACAATGCTCCACAAACGACTCGACATCTTCATTAGCTTCTGTTGGTGAATTGGGTAAGTCTCCTTCTGATTATTGGGAGCTAACTTCAAGGCTGGGCTTAATTTTTGGCTTTCCTCTTCTAGCTGCTCACCAGAGTGTTTTGCTTAAGTATCTTGTGGCTATTTCACTAATCCCATTGCAGTCCGTGAGAATGGGATTTCAGTCCAATCTCCCTCTTGTTTGTTCTTTCTGAAGTGGTCTGCAATGGCAATGCTCTCTCTGGAGAAGTGCACCAGCCTCTGATTCTGCTGAATGTTCTGGTGCATGATGCGAATGAGAAGATGCTGCTGTTTGTCTTGATTTTGCAAACCTAGAAGCCTCCTTTGTCTTTCAGTTTTGCCCACGTCCCAGGAAGATGGTTTACCAGCAGCAATGCAAACAGACCTGCCTGCCCCCTCCTTGTTGTGTGACCAAGTGCACTACCAAATGCCTGGATCCCTGCTGCAAAGTCTGTGTGACCAAGTGTGTGACGAAATGCGTGGATCCCTGCTGTAAAGTCTGCGTGAAGAAGTGCACTACATGCGTGCATCCATGCCCATGCCCGTGCCCTCAAAACTGCCTTCCATGTCCTCCGTGTCCTCCGTGCTGTCAAAAGTGTCCTCCGTGCCCTCCATGCCCTCCGTGCCTTCCAAAATGCCCACCTGTGCAGCACTGCTGCAAAGAAAAGAAGCTCTGTTAGTGCCCACGGAACCACCGACGTCTACGGAATGAAAATGAATTACAGCCCCTCGCTCAGTAGCTCTCTCCTCACTCTGCTGGTCTGGCATTCCCCTTGCAGTGTGACGTGTAACACTTGTGCTGTAGACTCTTTAGTGTTGGTGATTTTCCCCCTCTGGTCTCTTTTCTCATCCCGTCTTTTCATGTAGATGTGCCGTAATAAAAGCTACAATTCATGACATCATCTGCCTCCTAGTGTTTCATTCTCTTCAGTCACATGCACTCAGACCCAGATTCACCTTCCTTGGGTTTCCTTTTAAAAAGACCCTTCCCTAGGAAGTGGTAGCAGGTGCCCAGAAGAAATGATGGGGACAGAGGAAGCAAGGAGGAGAAAATCAGGACAGATCCGGGTGTTAAGTACATAAGAACGGCCATACTGGGTCAGACCAATGGTCCATCTAGCCCAGTGTCCTGTCTTCTGACAGTGGCCAATGCGAGGTATCCCAGAGGCAATGAATAGAACAGGTCATCATCAAGTGATCCATCCCGTGGATGCATGTCCTCTGGAATGGTGGCCGAAGCATGAAGGGAGGGACACATGACACTCTAGCGCATCTGGCATGCAAATATCCCGTGACATCAGCCACAACAGTTCCACACGAACACATGTTCCCACCCCCAGACGACACTGCGAAGAAGCGGGCAGCATCTTGTTGCTAGGTTTGTACATCACTTAGCAGAATGGGCTGCTAGGTGCTATGACAATTCCAAAACATAATAATATTGTCATCTTTGGCCATCAATTGAGAGTGTTCATATCCACCACTGGCTACAACCTGATGGCCAAATACATCTGTGGAGTAACTCCATTGATTCCAATGTCAAACTGGGCCAGGAAAACGAGATGTATTGCCTGGTGACATTCAAGTGGCTCAACAGGCAGAACTAGCATGAACTAGGGCCAATATATTTTTTTCTGAGCTATAAAATCCTTTTCTTTGGAAGGAGCAATAAGACTGAGCTCCACAGGCAATGCCCCATATTCATTTTCATGCCATGCTCATGGAATACACAGTTTGAAGGGATAGGAGATGGGTCAGTCACTAGGAGCCTGTATCAGAAAAATGACAATGAGGGGCATATGTTGATGCAACAGTCCCCACAACAGGTCTGCAACTGTTTTTGAACGTGGGACATCAGGGTTATAACTCAGACCTCAGCCACCTGAGCTAAGTAGTAACACCATTACCTATTACCTGTCACCTTGAAATTCCATTTTCTGTTGAATAGCCACTAGAGAGGGATACAAGGCACCCATGACAAGGGAGCATCACTGTGACAATTGTGAGAAGAGAGGGACAGGAGATCACCGGTTTCCTTGGTCTCTAACAATTAATCAGGAAAACACAAGCTGTAAAGTACTTTGGATCTGGCTCTTCCTCCATACCAGTAATTCGCAACATTTTCTGTAGTCTCCAATATCTCCGTGGTCTTTCTACCATCCCATCCCACAGAGTGTATCTTTTGGTTAATGTGGATGTTGCTGCATCGCAGGCAGTTATCTAAGATCCTACAGCTCCCGTTTCCTTCCAAAGAGGCTGTTCAAGATCTCAAAGTCTCCCCCTGGGGATGTCAAGAGAAAGGACTGTGCGGTATGCCAGAGCTTTGATACAGCTGGGAAAGGACCTGCTGCAAAAGCCACCATACCGTGGGGCAAAGCTTTGAAATGGGGTCTTGTTAAGTTAGCCAACCCTGCCTCCAATTTATTTTTATTGTTGTGGATACTGAATAGAGCTCACAGGAGCTTGGCCGTGCTAGAAAACCAATGGCTGGTTGAGCAAAAGAAGAAACCATTACGAGAAAATATCTTGATTTTCCACACTACTCATACACCCTTCAATAAGGGATTACTGATGTTATCCATCAACACTGGCATAGGTCAGATATTACGTGGGAGAATTTTTATATGGTTTGCATGGCCGGGTGCCCGGAAATGAGACGCGCCAGGGCTATGCAGCTGTGATTTTTCACAATACAAACTTCCTCCATCAACAGATTCTTCAATTACTTGATTGCATCAAGATTTTCAATAAGTATTTTAATAATTAGTTATAATTATTTTAAGGAGACACGTGACATTGTCTGAGCAAATGCTGTTTGTAAGTTCTAGCACATGACCCACGTAATTCCAATGGGAAAAAAACAATTCAATAAAGAACTGGCTTATTTTCTTTCTAAAATTGATTCTTACGTATTTCCATAAGTTTCCCTTCGCAGATGTTCTTGCACCTTCTTCTGAGATATCTTGTAGTGGTCACTGTCAGAGACACGATACTAGACTAGATTGAGCTTTGGTCTGACCTACTATGGGTATTTTTCCATTCCTGCCAAAATGCAGTTCCCTTCCACGCTTCTATACACATGGAGTTGATGTTGGAATAATGAATACCCCAGTATTTTTAGCGGTAGGACAGTCTCCACTCTTACTCCTGCTAGAAGAAATATTTGGGGTCATTATCATCTGACATTGTGTCTTCGCTTAGTAGTGGCTTCCTGCCATTTTGTGCTGCCACTTCATTCTAATTCTAATCCATTCTAATCCACTGGACATTCATAGATTCCATAGATTCCAAGGCCAGAAGGGGCCAATCCGATCATCTCATCTGGTCTCTTGTACAACACTGGCCATAGAATAACTCCTAGAGCATTGACGCTAGACAAACATCCCATCTTGACTTAAAAATGGTCAGTGATGGAGAATCCACAACCACGGCTGGTAAATGGTTCCAATGGCGAATCACACTGTTGCACCTTATTTCCAGTCTGAATTTTTCTAGCTTAACCTTCCAGCCATGGTCCAGTGACCTTCTCAACGAGCTCTGATAGAACTCTTGGATTTGAGTTATCTGGACCTTCTTATATAAAAATGTCTAAATTTAATAGCTTCTCTGCAACATCCTCTAGTGTAAGACCTTTGTGCTGGGGGATGTCTATCCTTGTACATATGGGACGTCAGTGCCACAATGGTGATAGCAATATCCTGTTTATTTACAGCATGTTAATAAAATTTACATATCTAAGGTGCCATCAGTGTGAGTTTGGAATTATAATTACCCCAATATGGACTGGAAAATTCACCCATGTTATCCTATTTACACAGGACGGTGAGCATTCTGAACAAGAATGACAAGAGTTTTAATTGATTTAAATCATAGAATGAGAACTTACCATACATGTGTCAGGAACCTCATGTTCCTTTTTTACTTATCATAGGGTGGTTGTCTTTCTTTCTTTCTTTCTTTCTTTCTTTCTTTCTTTCTTTCTTTCTTTCTTTCTTTCTTTCTTTCTTTCTTTCTTTCTTTCTTTCTTTCTTTCTTTCTTTAAAAAGAGAAACTGTTGTAGAGATTTGCCTAACTGTAAGCTACTTGGGACCAGAATCATATTTTCCTTATGCGTTTGTAGAGCCCCTAGCACAATGGAGTCCTGGACCACTAATGATGCTCCTTGGCCTTACCTCTATACCAGGATTGTGCCACAGATTCTACCACCTTCAGGGGACGGGACTGTGTCCTGCCACCTGTCTGCTCAGCACCTGACGCATGCGGCCCCGGTCTCAGTGAGGCCTCGAGGAGCTAGTGAAATATGAAGTAATAATAATAGCTCTCCTGTAACTTCCCCAGCACTGACACACCCTTAGATGAAAGGCCGGCAAAGAGGCGGGAGGGCTTGGCTGATGCGGGTTGAATTATTTTTGGCACCCAGAGAACACTGCAGCATAAGAAAAGCTCAGATGGTCTTTTCTCCTTTGTTTCTTTTTAGGTTCGCGGATTTGTACGAAGTCACCCAGGCTTATCTCGGAATTTTTCTTTCCCCACTTTTCATGCTATGTGGGTCTTTTAAAGTGAAACACAAGAGAGCTTGAAATGGGTGAGACAGGAGCCAAGCAGTGATTGAAGCGACAAAGAGAGGGCAAAGCAAACACCAGGGGGCAGATGATTCCAGGAACTACAAGTTAGATTTCAACACAACAATAATTAAAGGTTGGATGGAGGCTGGGGAATGAAATTATTCCAGAGCTGAAGACACGATCGTGGAATTGTACAGAGTGTGTCTCTAGGATGTGAGGAATATCTGAGGGGTAGGTACGCAGTCAGTTACATCCTGCATGGAAAGGTCCTGATCCCATAAGAGAATTGACAGTCTGTGGAAGGATAAACCTCTGGAACCTTCAGTGAAATAACTAACAACGCTCAGGAGAACATGAGCTAAGCAAGAGGAGGAGAAATAACTTGCAAAGGCATGTCAGATGTATGAATTTTTGGCGGGGAGGTTGATTAACAAATGAAAATCATTCCATTTCTGGTAGAGATGCTTTAGAGAATCACAAGATATGGGGTATCAGAATACAGGGGTGACTGGGTGAAATTCTCTGTGCAGTATTGTACAGGGTGTCAGTCTAGATCCTAATGGTCCCTTCTCGCCTTATGCAATTTAAAGGTGAAAATGTAGAGAGGGGAATATAGCAATGCCGAGTTTCCAGGAAATGTGAAACAGAGGTTTTTGCTGGTGGATGCTTTTGAACAGGTGTGTGTGTTTGGAGGGGAGGGGGTTCTGCCAGATTAGGGGGGAGTTTATTTTCAGCATATTTATACACTATCATTGGTATCTTTACTATTTTAATAATGATTCAATTGGTATGAACTACATAATTACATAATCGTGAATTACAGCATATTAAAATCATTGCAATCACCTACAAGTTGTCTTCACTAACATCCCAGTTTAAAGACATTATGTCTCAATGTAGCTTTCTGGATGAAACTGTCGGCAATCTTATTTACATCTAGTTCCCTGGTATGGTCTTGATGCACAGAAAGGACAGCTACATTATTCACTTGTGTCTGTCCCATCAATGACTGGAGATAACTTTTAAGCCTTCTGAAGCTGGAGAATGAGTTTTCCACAGTTCAGGATGATACCGGCGTAGTGAGAAAGATTCTTATAAATTTGCATTTCTCTGGAAACATAGTGCTTCCAGATCTCCAAGATCTCTTTCTTGACACGTAGCAGCTAATTTAGACCCTATAATTTTGTATATATGGTTGAGATTATATTTTGCCATGTGCATTACTTTGCATTTAACATTGAATTTCATCTGCCATTTTGTTGCCAAGTCACCAAGTTTTGTGAGATCCCTTTGTACCTCTTTGCAGTCTGTTTTGGACTTAACTATCTTCACTAATTTTGTATCATCTGTAAATGTTGCTACCTCACCGTTTACCCCTTTTCCCAGATCATCTATCAATATGTTGAACAGCACTGGTACCAGTACAGACCCCCTGGGGGACACCGCTATTGACTTCTCTCCATTCTGAAAATGGACCAATTATTCCTACCCTGTGTTTCCTATCTTTTCACTAGAGTGCCTGGCAGTGCTTTCAGGATGGTGTAACAATCCATTACTTAATTTAATGACAAGCTTTTGTTATCTTCATAATCCTGCCTCTGTTTAGAAACAAACTCCCTGCCCCAAGGGTGGCAGCTGTTAGCAGCACAGAACTCCTCACTTTCCACACTCAAGCGCCCTGTGGGGCTAGGCCAGGGGATGCCCTGTGAGCAGACCTCGGGCACAAAACTCAGGGGGGGACCAGGAACCAGTATGGCTCGTGGGTGCTGAGCACCCCCTATTTTTTGGATGGGAATTCGGGCCCTGTAGAACACAAGCTGATATTTGACTAGTTTAATCCCACAGAGGCAGAGAGCCGGCCTGTCCCACATGTACCCTGCTGCCTCTGCTCCTCCTTGCTGCCTCTGGCCCCATCACTTCTTCTGGGCACTTGCAACCACTTCCTAGGGAAGGGCCTTTTTAAAAGGAAACCCAGGGAAAGAGAACCTGGGTCTGAGCACATGTGACTGCTGAAGAGAATGAAACAGCAGGAGGCAGACGATGCTATGAATCGTAGCTTTTATTGCTGTGCATCTACAGGAAAAGATGGGAGGGGAAAAGAGAACAGAGGAGGGGAAATCTCCAACATTAAAGAGACTACAGCACAAGTGTTACAGGATCTCTCCCAGGAACAGCTGGTATCCCAGGGGCACAAAGGTGGTCAGTTACTCATTACAAGGGAAGGCCTTGACCTCTGGATAGGAGAGGCAGAAACAGTGCGCAGTGTGCGGACAGAGACTGGAAACGTTCCTAGAAACACATCATAATGCAAGGGGAATGCCAGACCAGTGGAGTCAGGAGGAAGCTACTGCCCGGGAGACTTTAATTCATTTTCATTCCGTAGACGTCGGTGGTTCCGTGGGCACTAACAGAGCTTCTTTTCTTTGCAGCAGTGCTGCACAGGTGGGCATTCTGGAGGGCATGGAGGGCATGGAGGGCACGGAGGACACTTTTGAGGGCATTGAGGGCACGGAAGGCACTTTTGAGGGCATGGACATGGACATGGACATGGACATGGGCATGGATGCACGCATGTAGTGCACTTCTTCACGCAGACTTTACAGCAGGGATCCACACATTTGGTCACACACTTGGTCACACAGACTTTGCAGCAGGGATCCAGGCATTTGGTAGTGCACTTGGTCACACAGCATGGAGGAGGCAGGCAGGGCTGTTTGCATTGCTGCTGGTAAGCCATCTTCCTGGGACGTGGGCAAAACTGAAAGACAAAGGAGGCGTCTAGGTTTGCAAAGCGAAGGCAAGCAGCTTCATCCTCTCATTCACATCATGCACCAGAACATGCAGCAGAATCTGTGGCTGGTGCACTCGGGGACACTTCTCCAGAGCGAGTGTGATAAATGAAGTGGGGGAGGGGGTAGCTCCCTTTTATGGAGCCAGCCAGCCAGTTAGCTATAAAATCCCTCTTAGTAGCTGTTCTCTACTTGCTTTACCTGTAAAGGGTTAAAAAGTCTCACTGCGATGCAAAGGTAAAAGGAAGTGAGTGGGTACCTGGCCAAAAGAGCCAATGGGAAGGCTAGAACTTTTTAAAATTGAAACAAGACTCCCCTTTTGTCTGGCTGTTGTTGTTCTCGGGGAGAAGCAGACACAGTGCAACTATGCTGTAAGAAACTTGGGGCCAAGTATAAAAAATCATCGGTATCATACCTAGAAACTACTCATCTGAAACCCCAGATATGTAAGTAGATCAGGAAATGTCTAGGAAGACGTGATTAGGTTTCTCTCTTTTATTTCTTTATAGCTTGTGAACTCCTCTGTGCTAACCCCAAATGCTTTTGTTTTGCTTGTAACCTTTAAGCTGGACCTCAAGAACGTTATTCTTGATGCTTAAACCTTGTAAGTGTTTTTTTTTTTTAATCTAGCAATAGCCTGAGTTTCCAGATGTATTTTCTTTTTTTGCTTGCTTTTAATAAAATTTACCTATTTTAAGAACAGGATTGGATTTTTGTGTCCTAAGAGGTCTGTGCACATGTTGTTTAATTAGCTGATGGCAACAGCTGATTTCCTTAGTTTTCTTTCTCAGCTCTTCCCTAGAGGGGGGCTGAAAGGACGTGAGAATACCCCACAGGAAGGAATTCCCAAGTGCACCTTCCTGGGTCCTCAAAGGGGTTTTGCATTTGGGTGGTGGCAGCATCTACCAATCCAAGGTCAGAGAGAAGCTGTAACCTTGGGAGTTTAATACAAGCCTGGAGTGGCCAGTATTAATTTTTAGAATCCTTGCGGGCCCCCACCTTCCGCACTCAAAGTGCCAGAGTGGGGAATCAGCCCTGACAGAGAGCATTGCCATTGCAAACCACTTCAGAAAGAATAAGTCCATGGGAGGATGGACCGAAATCCCATTTTAAAGGCATGCAGTAGGATTAGTAAAATAACCACTAGATAGTTAAGCAAAGCACTCTTGTGAACAGCTAGAAGAGGAAAGCCAAAAATTAAGCCCAGCCATGAAGTTAGCTCCCAATAATCAGAAGGAGACTTACCCAATTCACCAACAGGAGCTAACGAAGATGTCGAGTCGTTTGTGGAGCATTATCATGTGAGCCTTTTTATATGGTTTCCATGGCCTGGCATCCGGAAACGAGATATCCTAGAGGTATGCAAATATGATTTTAATAAACTAACTCAATCCAATTACCATCCAATTACCATCCAATTGCATCATTATTTTAAATTATTATTTTAAGTGGACACACGCTACATGTTTGAGGAAATGCTGGTTGTAAGTCCTAACACCTGACCTACATAATTCATATTAGAAAATACAATTCAATAAACTGCATTGTTTGCTTAAAAATGGACTTATATGGATTTCCATTCATTCCTTCTCACTGTGATTGCATATGACTGCAGATGATCTGCAATGAAGCTTTTAGTTCAGGTATGTCAAATGGATCCTGAGCTAAAATGTTTCATTTAATGTGAAACCCAGCATATTGTTGGTTTGGTGTTGTGTGCGTGATTAATTTTTGTGAGGGAGGTCCGTCTTTATACCTATGAGATGCCAGTGCCCCCAAGGGTGAGAACCATCTCCTGTCCATCTCCATTTCATCAAAACATTTACATATCTAAGAGGCCATCAATGTGAGTGTGGAATTGTAATTATGCTAATATGGGCTGGGAAAAACAACTGTGTTATCCTGTGTACACAGGGGAGTGACTGTTCTGAAGAAAAATTCAAGGGTTGAAAGTTTTAATATATTTTAATCAGAAAATGAGGAGCTTTCTATGCATGTCTCAGGAATATCATGTTCCCTTTTCACACCTAGTGTTTTTCTCTCTCTCTTTTTATTTCTTTCAAAAGAAGAAAGAATTTCAAAAAAATTGCAGTGTTTTTTTAGATTGTCAGATCTTTGGGACATAAGAACATAAGAAAGGCCGTACCGGGTCAGACCAAAGGTCCATCTAGCCCAGTATCTGTCTACCGACAGTGGCCAATACCAGGTGCCCCAGAGGGAGTGAAATGATCAAGTGATCTCTCTCCTGCCATCCATCTCCATCCTCTGACGAACAGAGGCTAGGGACACCATTCTTACCCATCCTGGCTAATAGCCATTTATGGACTTAGCCACCATGAATTTATCCAGTCCCCTTTTAAACATTGTTATAGTCCTAGCCTTCACAACCTCCTCAGGTAAGGAGTTCCACAAGTTGACTGTGCGCTGCGTGAAGAAGAACTTCCTTTTATTTGTTTTAAACCTGCTGCCTATTAATTTCATTTGGTGACCCCTAGTTCTTGTATTATGGGAATAAGTAAATAACTTTTCCTTATCCACTTTCTCAACATCACTCATGATTTTATATACCTCTATCATGTCCCCCCTTAGTCTTCTCTTTTCCAAGCCGAAGAGTCCCAGCCTCTCTAATCTCTCCTCGTATGGGACCCTCTCTAAACCCCTAATCATTTTAGTTGCCCTTTTCTGAACCTTTTCTAGTGCTAGAATATCCTTTTTGAGGTGAGGAGACCACATCTGTACACAGTATTCGAGATGTGGGCGTACCATGGATTTATATAAGGGCAATAATATATTCTCTGTCTTATTCTCTATCCCCTTTTTAATGATTCCTAACATCCTGTTTGCTTTTTTGACCGCCTCTGCACACTGCGTGGACATCTTTAGAGAACTATCCACAATGACGCCAAGATCTTTTTCCTGACTCGTTGTAGCTAAATTAGCCCCCATCATGTTGTATGTATAGTTGGGGTTATTTTTTCCAATGTGCATTACTTTACATTTATCCACATTAAATTTCATTTGCCATTTTGTTGCCCAATCACTTAGTTTTGTGAGATCTTTTTGAAGTTCTTCACAATCTGCTTTGGTCTTAACTATCTTGAGTAGTTTAGTATCATCTGCAAACTTTGCCACCTCACTGTTTACCCCTTTCTCCAGATCATTTATGAATAAATTGAATAGGATTGGTCCTAGGACTGACCCTTGGGGAACACCACTAGTTACCTCTCTCCATTCTGAGAATTTACCATTAATTCCTACCCTTTGTTCCCTGTCCTTTAACCAGTTCTCAATCCATGAAAGGACCTTCCCTTTTATCCCATGACAGCTTAATTTACGTAGGAGCCTTTGGTGAGGGACCTTGTCAAAGGCTTTCTGGAAATCTAAGTACACTATGTCCACCGGATCCCCCTTGTCCACATGTTTGTTGACCCCTTCAAAGAACTCTANAGAATAACAAGTGACGCAAAAGGAAGGGGCTGAAAGACGCCCTCGCACGGGCTCTCAATGCCTCACAAGTGCTTGGGATTTTGGTTGGAGGTGTCATCACAGAGATAGCACAGCACTGCCCAGTGCCACACCAGTGCGTTGGTTCGGTATGGAGTCAGAGAAGCGTCACGCATCCCTGCTCTCCTGGTCAGGGTGTGGGATTTCATCTCACCCAAACCTGCCTTCTGTTGAGACCGCCGATGTTTGCTATTGCTGTGGGCACTGAGTGGCCCTCAAAGAGGCTGTGGCTTACCCTCGAAACAATGGCAAGCCATAGCATGCAGAACGTGCATGGCAAAGACTTGGAGCACTCACAGGGGTTTGGTGAGGCCTAGTGGATAAGACACTTGATGGGAAGACAGAGGCGCTGGCTTCTGTTCCCAGCTCCGTCATAGACCGGCTGAGTGACTTTGAGCAAGTTAGTTCCCCACTATTTAGATTGCAAGCACTGGTTTCACGCCACGTGTCTGAGGCAATGCGGCCCCCATCTCAGTGGGGCCTTGAAAAGCTAGTGTAATATGAAGTAGTAATAATAGGTCTCCTGTAACTTCCCCAGCACTGACACACCCTTAGATGAAAGGCCGGGAGGGCTTGGCTGATGTGGGTGGAATTATTTGTGGCACCCAGAGAACCCTGCAGCATAAGAAAAGCTCAGATGGTCTTTTCTCATTTGTCTCTTTTTAGGTACAAATATTTGTAAGAAATCACCAAGGCTCAGATGGGAGTTATGACTTTTTTCCATTTTCATACTATGTGGGAACTGCTTGTGGCAGGAGCCAAGCAATTGATTGAAAGATGGTAAAGGAAATACCAGGAGCAGGAGCGCCGCTAGCTTTTCCGGCGCCCTAGGCGGCGGAAGGTCCCGCCCCTGAAATGCCGCCCCCGACAGCGGCAGCGGAAGGTCCCGCCCCCAAAATTACGCTGACGACCGGGGCGCCGGCGCCCCCCAAATAGTAGCGCCCTAGGCGACCGCCTAGGTCACCTAATGGGTTGCGCCGGCCCTGACCAGGAGGCAGATGATGCTAGGAACTGCAGGCTTGATTTTAGCACATCCATAATTAAAAGTTGAACAGGAACTGGGAAATTTAAATGATTCCAGCAATGAATATGCAAGAGCCCAGTTGTACAAAGTGACTCACTAGGGTGTGAGCAATATCTCAAAAGCAGGCAGTTCCATATTACTTGGGAAGACACTGAACTCATTGCAATTGATAAAAGAATGAATGTACAGTGGGAAGAGAAAACTCTGGAACTGTCAAAGTAATAACTCACAAAGGCAAGACCAGGAGAACATGAGCTAAACAGGAGGAAGAGAATTAATTGCACGGGGACATGGGATTTGTTTTTCACTCCATGGCTGCTGTGGACACATGACTGCTAACAATGCTTTCTTTCCTTGCACTGCTGCACAGGTCAGTATTATGGAAGATATGTTTCCCCACACACATGATGGCAGGGGGTCACACAGCGGTATTAGCAAAGATCAGTGAAGACAAGAGGCAGGACCGGCTCCAGTTTTTTTGCCGCCCCAAGCGGCGGGGGGGGAAAAAAAAAAGAAAAACCCGATTGAGCTGCCGCCGAAGTGCCGCCGAAGAGGAAGAGAGGGACTGAAGGACCCGCTGCCGAATTGCTGCCGCAGACCCAGACGTGCCGCCCCTTTCTATTGGCCGCCCCAGGCACCTGCTTCCTTTGCTGGTGCCTGGAGCCAGCCCTGACAAGAGGGCAGGGGGTCACACGCTGGGAGATATGCATGCAAACTGGAGAGGATGTATCTACCCATACAGCTGAACCTGATGGCATGTATTGAGGTGGTGGGTATGGGTCCAGACATACAGGAAGACAAGACTGCACACACACCGAGGTGGGTATGTGTCTACACATTTAGAAGAGCACTTTTGAATGCAGACAAGAGTCAATGGGACAGCTGTTTGCATTGCGGATGATTCTGGTAGGACATCTTCCTTGGATGTAGGGAAAACTGAAAGAAAAAGGTCTTATGAACATAAGACCAGCCAGTCTTTATCTGGGGGACATTTTGTTGGAATAGGTACTGTAGAATCTTCATATTAGATGCAACTGTTGGGACCCTTCTCTGACCAGGTGAGATGGTCCATTTTGTTGAGGGTTCAAATCAGCCACCGGAGAGACACATACACAGAGGGCTAAATTCATCCCTTGAATAACTCCAAGATCCTGTGAAGTTGGGCAAAGGAAACAAAAGCCTGTGACGACTCCTCATTCTGAAAGGCTTTCTTAAAAATCCCACTGTGGTTTGGCGGTGTTTAACGGGTAAAGTGATGTCACCCAGACAGAGGTAAGATAAGAATATTATGGACAATTGTTCATTGGGAGAAAATACTAAGGCTTAAGCAAATCAATGGACATCGAGATTTCAAAGAAAAGACTGGACAACGTATGAATAAAGATTCTGTAGGAGAACTTATTTTTCCAACAGGGAGTAGGTTGGGGCCCAAGGAACCTCAGAAGAGGATTACCTACTTAGTTCTGTGGGTGCCGTGACAGTTTAGTCTTAGTGGTTATACATCAACAACACTAAAGACATTAGAACCTTTCACCATGAATATATATCTTGAGAGCACCATGTGATGACCAGGATTTATCAATATACATTAGGATTATTTTGTGAAGTCTAGATTTTATGTCTCCTTCTGGCTTAGTTTCTTCTTGTATGGAAAGATGGCAGAAACTTTGGTGTAAACCTTTTCTCAGTCTCTCCCTACAGCTTTCTCTTAACTGCACCAGCATTCAGATGCCCTGAAATTAAAAATGTTCTTCAGGGTTCCTAGAATTTGGTTTATTTAATGAATTATTCATGGCCAGCCAAAGAGACTGGCATTTTATGTGCATGTCAATTACAGATTTTAGTTTTGTGATTTCTTACATGAAACTGAAGATAATTAAACTCAGAAATGATACTGAAAGTCACTATTTTGTCTCCGGCCATTCCTAATCTGGAAACAGGGGTAGCTGGTTATTAGGTGCTAACAGAGCTAAACCTGCCACTACTGTGCCTGATGTGTTATACGGCTCTGGGTCCCTAGGTTTAGCCCCCAGTCCTGGAGGCTACAGCACACCTGGCTGTCACAAATCGAATTCTAGTGCAGTGGCACATGCACAGCAGGCAGCATAGGGGGGAAGCGCTAAGCAGGGAATCCAGGCTCCATTCAGCTATTTCAGCGCAGTGCCACAGAGGCAGAGTACAGGCCTGTCTCCTGTGTTCATAGAAGATCAGGGTTGGAAGGGACCTCAGGAGGTATCTAGTCCAACCCCCTGCTCAAAGCAGGATCAATCCCAACTAAATACCGTCCCTGACAGATTTTTGACCCAGATCCCTAAATGGCCCCCTTGAAGATTGAACTCACAACCCTGGGTTTAACAGGCCAATGCTCAAGCCACTGAGCTCTCCCTCCCCCCTACTACAGCTGCTCCTCCTAGCTACCTGCAGCCCCAGCACTTCTTCGGGGCACCAATTACCCCTCTCTAGGGAATGGGTCTTTTAAAAGGCAACCGAATGAAAGAGAATCTGGGTCTGAGAGCATGTGATAGCTACAGAGACTGAAACACCAGGAGGCAGATGCCGTAAATCTTTTAAAGCTTTTATTACTGCACATCTACGTTACGAGACGGGATGGGGAAAGAGACCAGCTGGGGGAATTTTCCAACAACAACCAGTCTGCAGCACAAGCGATACAGCAGCGGTTCTCAGACTTCTGTACTGTTGACGCCTTTGACACAGCAAACCTCTGAGTGCAACCCCCCTTATACATTAAAAACACTTGTTTATATATTTAACATCATTATAACTGCTGGAGGCAAAGCGGGGTTTGGGGGGGAGGCTGACAGCTAGCGACCCCCCCATTTAATAACCTCGCGACCCCCTGTGGGGTTCCGACCCCCAGTTTGAGAACCCCTGCGTTACAGGATCTCTCTCCCAGGCACAACTGATATCCCAGGGGTACAAAGTCGGTCAGTTACACAGGATACGGGAAGGCTTTGCTCTCTAGATATTGAGAGCAGAAACAGCATGCAAAGTCCAGTTAGAGACTGGAAACATTCCCCAAAACACCTCACAACGTCAGACAAGCAGACTAAGGAGAAAGCTAAATAAGCTGCACATGGGTCTATAACTCGTTTTTAATCCGTAGACGTCGGTGGTTCCGTGGGCACGAACAGAGCTTCTTTTCTTTGCAGCAGTGCCACACGGGTGGGCATTTTGGAAGGCACAGAGGCACACACTTAGGAGGGCACGGACATGGATGCACGCATGTAGTGCACTTCTTCACACAGACTTTGCAGCAGGGATCCAGGCATTTGTCTGCTTGGTTACACAGACTTTACAGCAGGGATCCAGGCATTTGGTAGTGCACTTGGTCACACAGCAAGGAGGGGGCAGGCAGGGCTGTTTGCATTGCTGCTGGTAAACCACCTTCCTGGGACGTGGGCAAAATTGAAAGACAAAGGAGGCTTCAAGATTTGTAAAATCAAGGCAAACAGCAGCATCTTCTCATTAGCATAGTGCAGCAGAAGATGCAGCAGAATCAGAGGCTGGTGCCTGGGATGACACTTCTCCAGAGAGAGCAGGGCCTTTGCAAACCACTGCAGAAAGAACAAGCATGAGGGAAGATGGACTGAAATCCCATTCTAAAGGTCTGCAGTGGGATTAGTGAAATAACCACAAGATACTTCAGCAAAGCACTCTTGTGAACAGCAAGAAGAGGAAAACCAAAAATTAAGCCCAGCCACAACATTAGCTCCCAATGACCAGAAGGAGACTTAACCAATTCACCAACGGGAGCAAGTGAAGAAACCAAGTGGACTGGGGGCCACTGAGGTGTGAGCCTTTGTATATGATTTCCATGGCCTGGTCTCTGGAAATGAGCTACCCCAGAGGTAGGCAGATATGATTTTCATCATCCTAACTTGCTCCAATTATACATCCTTGAATTGCTTGTTTGTATCATTATTTGTAATAATTATTTCAAGTAGGCACGTGACACGTTTGAGGAAATGTAGGTTGGAAGTTCTAATGTCTGATCTATATAATTCATATTAGAAAATGCAATTAAAAAACTGGATTCTTCACTTAATAAAATGGACTTTTAGGGATGTCCATTCATTCCTTCTGCTGACTCTTGTATCTTCCTCTGAGGCATCTGGTACTGCTCACTGATGGAGACAGGACTGGATGGATCTTTGTTCAGTCCCACTATGGGTATTTCTCTATTCCTGCTAAGGTACAACTCCTTCTACAATATACCACCCATGCTTTATAGACACAGAGTCAACATTGGATTCATGGATTCCTCAGTATTTTTAGAGGTAGGATACTTCAAATCCAGCCCACTCTCTACTCTCTTAGTCCTGCTAAAATAAATATGTGTCAAGTGACTCCTGGTAAGGAGTTTGGGGCTTTATTATCTGACATTGTGTCTTCACCTTGTGGTGGCTTCTTGCCATTTTGCTCTGCAACGTCATTCTAATTTATATTAACATAGTATAGATTTTGAGATTTGTGGTGGGGTCCTTTTTTATACATATGGGATGTCCGCTTGCCGAATCTCAAATTGAGGTTAAATGGATTCACAACAGGGAAGAATTTGACCATTGGCACCCATACGTGTCTAGTGGTGGCCACATATACTCATGGAAAGTTCACCCATTCATCTTGAACTGCACATCTCAGTCCTGGTTTCCACAGCTCCATCCAATACTCTGAAAGTCTGAAATGTAGGGTATTAGAATCCCGCATTTGTTTCGGGTGCCATGATGTTGTAACATGACAGTGATGTGGTACTAGTATGTGAAGACATGTCAGATCATAAAGCCACAAATTCACGCCACCAGGAGTCACCGGGCATGAATTCTGTAGATAACAAGACTACTAGAATGGAGAGGTGTGGACTGTATTCAGAGTACCCGACTGCTAAATAGGTACTGGGCAACCAGTAATCCCAAGGCCAATCTTATGTCTACAGGAGGAGTCGCATATTCTATGGAGATGTTGTACATTAGTGGGAACACTGGAACATGAAAATTCCCATTGTGAATCAAGCCAGTTGACCATCTGGTGTAACATAATGTCCAACAGGTGCCGTTACTAGCTGCTTCAGGGGAAGTCCGTGAGACTCTGCAGAAGGACTTTATGGATATGAAAAGGTTTAAGGAAATGCATAATTGTCTAATTTTTAAAGGAAAGAATCCGGTTGTTTTTTACCTTGTTTTTCCCAGTGTGAATTACAAGGAGAGAACATTAGAACTTACAAACAGCACTTGCTCAGGAATAGTTCCCTACGCTTCACTCCAAATTGGGAGGTTTCTATAAAAAATAATGATACAAACAAGCAATTCAGGGATGTTTGGGTGGGAGCAGGTTTGGGTTGTTAAAAATCACGTCTCAAGGCCTTTGCTGAAGAATTGTTCAGCTGTCTTCCTTGTGACACAGGAGCCATGAAAATCCATGAGACACCATTGGAAAGAAGCAGAATCAAAAAAGAAAATGGACAAGCAATTCCAGAGAGTGGATCAAAAGGTGCTGGGAATCCCAGTGCCCCTCCTCTAATAAGAGACGTCATAAAAAATAAAGAATTCCCATAAATATAGATTTAAAGGAAATAGTGAAGGGAAGACAACACCTACTTAGACTGTGGAACTCAATGCCACAGGATGTCCGAGAAGGCCAGAGTGGATGTGTGTGTTGCTAATCCACCTGCTGGATGTGTAACCATGTGAGCAATGCTGTGACAGGCTGTGTTAGCTATTAATTCCATAGAAACTGAAAGCAAAGGTATTTAATTCCGCAAACATGCATCAATCTGCAGGAACAGGAATGTGCAAGCCTGATTGGTATTAACCTTCCGGGTTTGGAATTCTTTCACCAGCAACATCAACAGCAGCAAAGACTCCATCCCTGAGGCCTGCGTGGTTTTCCTTAGCGCCAAATGGCTCATTGTGGAAGGCAGTCATCCAAAGCAAATAGGGTTGCCAATCTTCCAGGATTGTCCTGGAGTTTCCAGGAATTAAAGATTCATCTTTAATTAAAGATTACATCATGTGATGAAATCTCCAGCAGTACGTCCAACCAAAATTAGCAATCCTAAAAGCAAATCAATCTCTCCACATCTGCATTCCCTCCTACTGTCGGTACTGAAGACTTTGTTCTACCATTCTGAGTCATTTGTCCACTGTGCTGGTTCCACCAGAACATCATCCCCGTCTTGCCTTCCACGAGTTCTACATGAGATGAAAAGTCCACCAAGAAGTTAAATGACTATCCACTATCCTTTAATAGAGGCAGCTGGGACAGAGAGATCCCTACCCCTTCTCAGCTGGCCAAGTTGCTACCCCTCTCCTCATTCAAGGCCTGCAAAAAGTATAGAATTTTTTTTAAATAATCACTTAAGTCACCTACACATATGCCCCTCTGGATTTTCCAGTGTGTCCCATTTCTCTCTTGCTTACAGGACCCAATCCAACAACTGGGTCAGGACCCCCATGTAGAACCCCACTAACCTCAGGAGCAGATGACAGGGTGTAAGCAATATGGGGCAGTGACTGCCTCTGTTTTGTTCACTGTACTATGTCAATAGCACTGTCAACATGAAGAACATTAAGAACATGAGACCGGCCCTACTGGGTCAGACCAATGGTCCATCTAGCCCAGTAGCCTGTCTTCCGACAGTGGCCAGTACCAGATGCTTCAGAGGCAATAAACAGAACAGGGCAATTATTGAGTGATCCATCCCCCGTCATCCAGTCCCAGTTTCTGGCAGTTGGATGCTTAGAGACACAGAACATGGGGTTGTGTCCCTGACAATCTTGACTAACAGCCATGGATGGACCTCTCCTCCATGAACTCATGTCATTCTCTTTTGAAGCCAGTTATATGTTTAGCTTTTACAACATCCCCTGGCAATGAGTTCCACAGGTTGACAGTGCATGGTGTGAAGAAGTCAACACTAAAACATGTAGATAATGAAGACACTGTGGAATCACCTCCCCCAGGGACTAAAGACCAGTACAAGCCTCACCACCTTCCACTCCAAGTCCAAGGTGCATTTCTTTGACTTGCCCGTCTCTAACATGCATTACATGCCAAATTAGTATTCAAAAGAAACCATCAAACTAACCCAACCATCAAAACGAGACACTACTCCACACACATTTCCCCTGGGGAAGAGGATGAGAGAAACAATAAGCGACAGATGCTAGTCACATCACTCAATGCACGACTGGAAGTTACTACAGTGATGAGGGAGATACAAGGCCTGCATAGAATAGAACACAAGGGTTTTTTTTTTGTTTGTTTATTTATTTGGGGCTTTCTGAAAAAAAGATCCGCCCCTACTCTTAGTAGGTCCTAAATACTTTTCATTCCTGCACTTTCACTTACTTTCCCAAGCTCCCATTCTTGCAAGCTACCGCCCACGGCTTTGTGCAATCACACCCCTGCAAAATTCACACCATTCCAAATGCCACCCTGTTGCTGCTGACAATTCCCCCAAAACAGTCTTGTTCATCTTGTTCCACAGCAGCCTTTCCCTCCTGGCCCTGGTGCAAGTCCTGCCAACACGCCTGATTCCTGTCCTACAGCACAACCCTTCTTGCCCAGTCATGCGCCCAGTGTTCTGCCAATTCACTTCTGGCCCTGGAGCAGCCCCTAGATATTCTAGGCCTCGATCTCTGCTGAGCAGGTCCGTGCAATTGCATAGTGGTTTCATGGTGTGGGCCATGAAGTATGAAGATGACATCAGTAAAGTCGTTGATTTCATTTCAGGCCGTGTTTGGATACGTGTGTTTACATGGTGCTGGGCTAATGCTCTCACATGCTGTGTCACATTGCCTTTGTTCACAGAGACAGTAGAGCCGTGCTTCTGCAGAGCAGTTTTTAACATTATGATCATTCGAATATTTAACATTAAGGTCCTATGACCAAACACCTAGAGAAACTCAGTGCATGGTCAATGCACTAGTAGTAGCAATAAACTAGGTCAGTTCAAGAACCAGAATCTCTCCACTGACTCCCCCTTCTCCACCGCATTAAGTTTAAACTTCCTGTCCTTGCCTTTAAGGTTCAATGTCACAATTTCTCCATATCACACCTACAGATTGCTCCAAAGCTCAGTAAAGTCCTCAGAAATACTCCCATTAACTTCAGCCTCTTGTCATGTCATCTCGGCCTCCTTTGCATCCGTCTTCTCTAACCAGGCCCTGTTTATCTCTCAGCAACCGCCAAGCCTTCTGCCAATTTCTGCTCATTTCCAATCCTCAAAGCTCCTTCCATCTCCTCATGCAAATCCTTACTTACGGCTCACTTCCATCATGGCCACCAGGCGTGAGTCAATAATCACCATGAGGAGAACCTCAACCATTTTAACTGAACTATCAAGACGAGCCTGTGATGAAACCGAGTAACCGCATAATCCTGCCTCATTCCCATCTCCTCCCTTGTTGCCTCGCACTAACTGCGGCATGTCTAAACTTCTAGCTATCAGAGGTTTTTACAGTGCTCACCGCCCTAGTATCTATGCGCTTCCCAAGCCCATTAGATCTGTATGTACTCCATGATTCTTCTCCCTTCCCTGGTAGCGGAGGCTCTTCTTGGTGTTCAGACGTCCGATTAGATTGTAAACGCTTCAGGGCAGTGGCCACGTCTTTCTATTTGTCCTAAAGCGTGGCCAGAATGTTTGTGGGATGCGACAATGGCAATGTTGTCATTGGTG
Source organism: Platysternon megacephalum (assembly GCA_003942145.1). Lineage (NCBI taxonomy): Eukaryota > Metazoa > Chordata > Testudines > Platysternidae > Platysternon > Platysternon megacephalum. The sequence continues at coordinate 27,157 of QXTE01000772.1, forward strand.
AGGCCCTAACTCCCTACAGGGCTCAACACTGGTGGTGGAAAGTTAGTGGGGAAACAGACTTGTCTGGCAAAGTCGGCTTTGTTTGTCCAAGTATGTCACGGAGGCTGAAACTTTCAGAAGGCAAGAACTAATCATGATCCTTCTTCTCTGGCTTTCCTGGAGCCCTTTTGTCCAAGGTCTCAGAGCGCTTTATACACATCAATCAGGCAAGCCTCTCAGTAATCCAGTAAGATGCTAAGAGAAAATAAGCAGCACATAAGCTGCTCACCAAGCGTGCCTGTCCCGCCTCCAAATAGTGCCAGTCATTTTAGCCCAGCAAGGTGTCTTAATTCATCATCAAGGAAAATTTAACCCGGTCTAAGCTGATCAGAGGAATTTTGGCTAAATGTTGATTTTCAAAGCTGAAAATGTCTTACAACTAATAATATATGGAGATATACTTACCTCCTAGAACTGGAAGGGACCCCGAAAGGTCATCGAGTCCAGCCCCCTGCCTTCACTAGCAGGACCAAGTACTGATTTTGCCCCAGATCCCTAAGTGGCCCCCTCAAGGATTGAACTCACAACCCTGGGTTTAGCAGGCCAATGCTCCAACCACTGAGCTATCCCTCCCATCTCTCATGAGGTACTCATGCAAATCTGTGCCACTTGGAGCCATGGTAGCAAAGTTCAAATGGCAAAGCTGGTGTCTAAGGGACAATGTCCCAGTTGGAATTTGACACGTTTTTTCTCCATTGTGCATTTCATTCGTTCAATGACCTTTATAGTGTGTGTGTGATGTGCAGCTTCCTCTGCTGATAAAAATGTGCACAGAAAAGGTATCACATCTGGAAGCCCTGCTTTAGAGCTTGAGAAATCATCCTGCTGTAAGGGAGATAGGAAAGGCAAGGGAGAAATGAAGGAAAGACAGACTGTCACAAATCACTTCCTCGTGGTGCAATGATCTATAAAACGTTGGTAAAGTCTCCCAAGTTAGAGGTGGCTGCAGAATAGTTATTTGACTCATTTTTTTTCAGTTAATTGTCCAATAAATTGTACATACAAATATATTTGACACTCTTAGGAACACAGGAATTGCCAGACTGGATCAGAGCGCAGGTCCATCTCGCCCAGTACTCTGTGGCTGACAGTGGCCAAGAACCCAGATGTTTCAGAGAAAGGTGCAAAAACCTCACAGAAGATGATTTGGGAAAATCTTCCCCCCACATTCCTGCTCTCTAGTCTGGCTTAAATCCTGAAGCAGGAGGTTTATTACCCATTCTACATTTTTTCTTATAATTAATTATAACTCTGGATATTCTTGCTAGCCAGATACACGGCCAATCCCTTTTGCCATCCAAATCTAGAGACGGATACTAATCCTCAGATACATTGTGATTCCCCCTCCCCCATCAGAGGAAAAGCCTATGGAATGGGGCATTTTAACCCTGAATATTAGAAAAGGTAACAGAGGAGACTCCTGTCCTGGTGAGAAGGAAATGTCTCTCTCCATCTTTACCCTCTGATTATGAAATGTGGTTAAGCATTCTTGCAGCTAGACAAGCATTTATTTCAAAACTATTCTATAGAACCCTCGTTTTGAAAATAGGCTTCAAACACAGACCTCAAAAAAAATTATCCCTACTAACCGCTAAGGCCGTATTTTAGCCAAGCACTTAAACACAGACTTAACTTTAAGCATAAGTTTGTCCACATGCTTAAGTGCTTTATGGAGCAGCAATCAGATTATCAGCATGCTTTAAGTGCTTTGCTGAATCTGGCCTGCGTCCAGTTATCCTGGGAGAAGTATGCTTATTATGTTCAATATGCTCATTAATACGTGAAAGAATGTACGTGCATTTATTAGAGGAGTTGACATATTATTTAGTTAACATTAACCCAACAAATCAGGAATAACAAGGCTTGCAATGGACGAAAAATAACCGGCTGGGATGTGCAGGAAGTAATGAAAAGAAACATTGTATTCTCATTGGTGTGATCCCTGATAATGACACAATTATTATGTTCTCTGTGCTAATGTGCCCCACTTCTTATATACCCAAGCTACACTGTGTTTATCTTACCTTCTTTGCCCACAAAGATGCAGAAGGAACGATGCAGTAATTATAAGATACATAAAATTAAAACTGCTAAACAAAAATCTAACACAAACCATGCTCCGTACTTCAAAGGGATCAGACCAATTGGAGGGGGGACCACAAGAAGTGGGGAAGAGGCTGCGAATAAGCGTAATAAACAACCCCTTTGAAACAGAAAAGCAGCTAGTTGTTGGTTAAAAGTGGAAAAAGGAATCAACCCAAAGGTTAAGGGGAAGTATATTTCACACTTTCAGGGCCACCAGCAAAAGCAAGATTGCCCACTGTCCCGAGACAGAGTGTGGGAAACCCTCTGCTGTTTATGAATCTTCTTGAGAGAGTTTTACCCTATGTTGCAGATACCCTCCCTCTGTTGGCTATTAGTGTAAGAGGGTAAGATCACCACTCACGGATGTAAAAAAAAATCAGTGTTTGCCTAGTAATAATAATAATCATGAAATACAAATACACTAGGGAAAGAAATAGTATTGTCTAATCCTGTACAGTTTCTAAAAACTTGAAACGATAGAGAAGTGCTTTGAAATGATCCTTTAAGAAAGAGGGTCCTGCATGACATAGATTGTAAGTTCTTTGAGGCCTGAACCATCTTTGTGGTCTGTGTTTGTACAGCGCCTAGCACCGTGCCTGGTCCGTGCCTGGAGCTGCTAGGCGCTACTGTCAAACACCTAGTAGTAATAATAATCCTTGCCCTTGTTACCCCTTGTCTCTGAGCTCTGCTGTATTCAAGTCGCCCAAACAATAGGCCGCGGATCAGAGAGACTTAAGTCTCATTCATGAGATGAAATCCCAGCCCAGGGGCTGAAAGCCATTCCCAGACGATGGCGGGTGGACGGCCTGTGTGAAGTGTATCTCGGTGGGTCTCAGTTCATTGCATAGCAACTCAGGTGCTGTGCATACCCACCACCACCAGCGCTGTTTGGCCCCCTTGTTGGCAAAGGCTTAGGAACAAGTGGGCACACAAGACTAAACTCCCCTTGATTGCTCAAGGGAAGCCCCTTCCCAGTCAAGGCTGGTTTGTGGGACGTCTCAGAAGTCTGCCCTCTTGTTTCACGCGCCCCATGGATGGAGGACTTAAGAACCCTGTCGTTCTTGGAGCCAAGCCACCTCTGTCCTGTGTCTCAGAATAAGTGGACAAGCTGCATGTATTTAGCTAATTCAGGCCTGATCCTTGCCCTCCTCTGACTCCTCCAGTCGCTTATACCTCCTGCTCCTGCAGACTCGCCAGGAGAGGTGTCCTGGAATTCTAGAGGAGGGTACACAGGGAACGTTGATGAGGCTCTGACACAGGGTGGTGCTTAGGTGTTGTGGAAAAGGGGCTTTAGAAATACCATGGATGGAACAACCCACTGGGAACCGCCCACAGTAACCCACTGGAGGACTGGCCCCTCATTTTGGGGCCCCACTTGTAATAAACCCCCCCTGGATTGGAACCCAGAACCTTCTGCGTCACACCAAGGACCTCAAGTGCATGAGCTTAAAAAGCAACTCCATTAGCAGGTAGCAGTAGTATCCCTACACAAAATCTAGCAGCCCAGCCACTAGACAGGCACAAATCAATGGGACTTATGTGCTTTGGGAAATTTTACTCACCCTGTGTCAAATGAAAACTAATATATTACCTGTCCCTAGATATGGGCTTATGAGTTCTTTCCTGGGAGCTACAGGGCTTTTGCAGTCAGATCCTTGGATTTCAATTTTCTATTTTAAACTATCTGTGTCCAGGTTTGCACTTTCCCTCCAGCATCCATGTCTAAATGTTATCCTAAAGTTCCTTGCTGAGCAGGAGCATTTATTGTCACATCAAATCAGCGGCGCAAACGATTATTATTTTCACTATTATTAAGACACCTTAGCAGAGCTGGTATTCCAGAGAAACCAGTTTGTCTGCAACCCCAAGCTACTTCCCTCAGCGAGCCCAAATTATCATGCCATTTTTTCTATCAGATACATCTTTAAAATTGTTGCTATTTACGGTATTACCTAGCATTTGCTAAGTAAACAACCTACTGCTACAGACTTGCTTCTTCGCCAGCCACACCTAGCAACAGGCGACAAATCAGCATGACAAAGACAGCAGAGAGGAATGTACATAAGAACGGCCAGACTGGGTCAGACCAAAGGTCCACCTAGCCCAGTGTCCTGTCTTCCAACAGTGGCCAATGCCAGGTGCCCCAGAAATGTGTCTCACCCGCTTCAATTCTGTTTGAGCCCACCCTATTCGTCTTTCCCATCAACCAGGCCGTCCACTGTGGGAAAACACGAGTGTGTGTGTCAAAATTAGACACACAGCCGCTCCCCTCCTGCCCTCAATTTTCTAAATTAGAACAATAATGATGCGTTTCTAGCACCTCCCTGTCCTGGGGATCTCAAGAAGCTTTGAAAAGTGTCATCACTCAAGCAGCACCACCCCGAAGGAGCATTAACCTCCCAGTTCCCCAGTTTTCCTGCTGTAAAATTAGGCTACGTGTATTGTCTAAATTGGTCACACACTATGTCTACCAGGGGAGGTAGGGGTGTGATTCCCTGCTCATGCACTCAAACCAGCAGTATAACCATGGTGGCACAGGCAGCGACAAGCAATGGCATGGACTAGCCATGCTGAATACGTACCCACAGGCTTCCCCTGAGCTCGTACTCGGCCCAGGTAGCTGGAGTATGTAATGTCCCGTGCTGACTGCAAATGTAAAAACTTGCCTCAAGGAAATACACCTCTACCCCGATATAACGCGACCCGATATAACGCGGTTTCACCTATAACGTGGTAAGGGGACAGCGTTATATCGGGGTAGAGGTGTACCCTTTGGAATTCATGTTGCTTATGTGCTGTTCTCCCGAGGAACCCTAGGAAACCAGAAACATCAGCCGTGCCGGTGGCACAACGAACCCTAATCTGCAGACGCATTCTGGGGGAGAGAGATCTATTTGTACAGCACCCAGCCCATAACTAGGGCTTCCTGGGCGCTATCTCAATACAAACAAATGATAATAGATGAACTCAGCAGCTTCTCTTGCATGACAACGGGAGGGTCTCCGATCAGGGCTTACCTCCCTGCCCCTGGAACGTAAAGCTCCAGTCTCAGGGAAATCAACTCTCTCCTGGCGCACTCACCTCTTCACACAAATCAACAGACTCAGCCATATCTCCCCATCCTCAGACAACCGGACTGGCCTCCCCCTTCGTAGCAGGATCCAGTTCAAAGTCTCCTACCTGGTTTGCTAGAAACCCTGCATGGATTTACTCCTGGATTTCAGGTGTGTTTCTCTCTACTCCCCTCGGTAACCCTTTCACACGATTTCACTGATGGCAGAGCTTTCTCCTCCATCTGCATCCTACATTCTCCTTCTCATTTCAAAACCCAGTTGAAATATATAAAGAATTTTCTCCTTTGCCTGCACTTGAATTTCTCTCTGTGTGTTTCATGATTTCTCTCTGTCCATGCACTATTTGGCGTCTGTAAGATATTCAGGGATGTGGTGTGTATTAAAGACCCTATGGAAAATAAAACTCTGTTATTGTCTCTAGTTGTTTTCATCAGAATGCTCCTCCCAGCTTGGAATCACTTCAGAAGTGGGCCAGGCATTTAACTAGAAATAACTCCAGTAAGATTGTCACAACCTCCCTCCCTTCTCAGTACACTCTCACCAATTACACTCCACCCACATTACAGCTTAATGACAAGGTTGGCAGCCAAATATTTTGAATGTTACAGAGGAAAGAGGCCTGAGTAGGTGTATAATCTGGGAAAATGTAAGCCTGTCTCAGCTCCAGACCATGATCCCAATGTTCATTAATAAGCTATCTGTCCTTCTAAGCTCGGAGTTGTCCTGACCCTAAAACTCGAGCTCTGTATAAAGTGTTGGTGGTTAACAGAAACAGAATGCAGCAGCAAGCGCTATGCATCTTAGTGACCATTCAAAGATCTTGAGTGCTGTTTCGTTGCTAAGTATCAGCGTTTTCCCGCTGTAGTTGCCATTGTAGGGACACAACACAGGCTCCATAGCAAAGTTTGTTCTTGTTTCTAGTTCTGTTGCAACCCAGCAACAACAGTATCATATATAACAGGGGCTTCGAGTCTGCTTTATCAGCGTCTCTCATCCCCACAACCTGGGCTGGTTTTCACCAAGTTTGGCTCCTAGAAACAGCTGTCTGAGAGAACCCACGGTGAAATTATAAACTTGATTTGAAACTGTGTATGCCAGCCAGGGCAAGGACTCGCTCTTGCTCTGGGTATGTGCAGCTCCACACAGAATGGGGCCCTGAGCTCAGCTGTGGATCCTACTATAAATCAAATCATTCCATTAACAACCAAAGTGGCTTTGCCTCCATGACCAGTCATACAGCTCCTGTGACAGTTCAGCTTAGTTAGTGTTGGCTTGAACCCTAGAGCTCAGCATTCACACCAACCCCTTCCTCCAAATTTTCCTCTGAGGCCCATTTTGTGTCCCCTATTTATGTTCACCTCCTACCCAATTGGTAAGTCATTAAGAGGCACACCTGTAGTGATTTCACTCCACCCCACTGAAACCATTTAACCCTTTATGTTGCTGGAGGGGCATTTTGCTCCTAATGCTGTTTCTAATAAAGATTCTGGAGCTGAATTTCCTTAGGTGATTTGAGCTAGTGGATAGCACCCTAGACTAGGAGATATGAATTTTATCCTTGGCTCTCTTCCTGACCTGGGGCAAATCTTTCCCCTGCTTGGTGCCTCAGTTTCCCCATCTCAAAAATGGGGATAATGACAGTGGCTTCCTTTGTAAATATCTATTGATACATATTATTATTATTTCTTTTTCCTCTCAAACAAAAATGTGTACTTAAAAATTGTAAGTATTTCTGTAGTGTTTAAAATAAAACTCTCTAATTAGCCATTTGTTGGCTAAAGCAACGATGCTCAAAAATAGGAGCCTAAAGTGGGGGTCCTACTGTGAGGATCTTGCCCCCAAATGCCTAATAGTAAATTTTTAAATTGCACTTAGTTTGTAGCAGCTTCTAATAAAGATATTTAGGGAGTTATTAAAACTTAACTTCTTGACCCAGTGAGATAAGTTGCTGGGACTCAGTCCAGGTCCCAGTGGACAAATGGACACATTATAAAAGCCAGTAGCAACTGTATGGACAGTCCAAGTAGAAAGGCAGAAGACTGATGTCCATTGAGAATGAATTCTCTGCTTGCTCCTAGAGGGAGTTCCTCCCGGGCACAGTGGGAGCAAACGGCCAGGGAACAGCTCAGAGAAGAGATGCATTGCCACTGTCTTTGCTGTATGCATTGTGGGCACAGTGGGCTTGCTTCAGCTGCTGTGCTGACGCTGGCACTTGGAGGCTTGATCCTGCGTATTCTGTGCCTCTATAGTACAACAGAGCTGCTACGTGCCTCGGTTTCCCCATCTGTAATAATTATACTAATCTTACTATGGCTGGGAAGAGCTAAACATTATTATTATGCACAACATTTCTTTTCCCAGTCGGCAGCTGTCACTCCGCCTTTAGCTGATCTCGACGAGGTGTGCCAGGCTGCTGAAAGTCCTGGCTGCTATATATCGAAACTCCCAGCTGGTGGCACTCTTTGAAAAGCCGCCTTTAAGGCTGTCCAGACAGACGCTTGAATTATGACCAGCCACACTGTGCACCAGAAAGAGAGGTTATAATTTGCACCCCACTGTTAGCTTCAGACATGCTAAACAAAGGGGTTTGCCTTGTGTTTGTCATTCAGTAATTCGTGCAGTAAAAGACTTTAAATCCTCACAGACTGAGCAGTGTTTGTTTCATTGGCCTGCTTAGGCATGCTAGAGAGGCCCAGAAGTAATCAAATGTTTTATTATAACAAACCCCACGGGTAACTAGGCCTTCGTGGTTCTCACTACGTCACCACAGCCCCTGGAGTCTCCCAGAGATGACAGGGATAACTCTCCAACTTCTTCTGCTCTAAAGGCACGGGCCACCAAGATCCACCAAGTGTTTTAGGGGGGAGTTAGGCACCTAAATACATCTGTGGATCTGGGCCACGGTCCCGTGGTACTTGAGCTAAAGGAGCATTTTGGCTAAGTGCTAGCAGAACGGGGCCTATGATGGATAGTTAAGCAGTTCTGATTCTGTCCAGCAGGGGGCAGAGGTGAGACACCCAGTCACACTAACCCTCTGATTCTTATGGCCTGGACTATGATTGTTTCCTTGAACCCACTGGACTCGAGATACCCGGCTTTGAGCCTGTGGAAAAAGGGCTCTGTTAAGTTGCTTTTCAGCACGTGTACCACCGTTCTCTGCTGAAGCAGCTAAGTTTATTTATTACATTATTATTATTTATTTATTTGTGTTCCTAGGTGCTCTCCTAGGCACTCCACTCCTAGACCAGGGCCCCACTGTGCAAGGTGCTGGACAAATGCAGAACATAAAGGCAGACTCTGCCCCAAAGAACTTACAGTCTTAGTCCTCTGCTACCAAAAGCCCAGCCCCTCCTTCACACTCAGCAGTACCGTATTCCACAAAGACACCCATTGACTTCAGTTGGACGACTCCTGGTGTCAGGGCACCATGAATAACGGAGCCACAGTTGTGTTTCCCTGCCTATGCACAGGCCTCTGTATTTTGCAGCAGACGGGCCTCCGTTCTGATTGTGTTGCTCTCTTCCCCCATAGGTGGTCCGGGAAGTTGACTCTCCCTCTACCCAGGCTGAACGGAGGGCTATACAGAGGGCTTTGTTCTCCAGCACTATGAACCCAGCACCTTAAAGGACACGATATAAATGCCTACAGAACACATCAGAGAATCCAACTGGAGTTTCTGACCCAGGGCCTGCAGTGACATTTGCGTCGTAGTTGGTCAGAGCTCAGTGTTATGGTCTGGAACCGGATACAGTAATAAATTCACCTATTGGATCAACAGTCCTTGCTCAGAATGACTGTCCTGGCACAAGGAAGATGGAAAACCACAGAATATTCCACAGGCCCCACAGGAAGAAGCCAGTTGAATGACACTGTTTTGAACACACCTACATTAGTCCAGTTGCCTGCAGGGTGTTAATTACCCCCCACCTTGATGCTAATGATATCTTTGGGAGACGGTAATTTTGAATGTGAGGTTTTCATGACAGTTACAGCGAGAACAATTCAATGACGCTGGAACAAGTATTTTAGCCATACGTATCTAATCCCAAAACACCTGTAGAGGGAGGGACATGAAATATAGGTTGACCATATAACATGCTCGCAGGGGAAAGACAGAAAGATGCATCCTTCCACAATCAACCCTAGTGCATAGTGAAATAATCCCCTTATTTCTCCAATGCTAAACCACAAATAACACTTCTTCTCTGTACCACTGGCCAAATTCTGCCCTCGGATAGCTCTACTGCCTTCTGATTAATGTTGTAATTATTCGTTCTATTACAGCAGTGCCTAAAGTAACCACCCAAGATCATAGGCCCATTGGGCTGTAAAAACACCCGGCAAGAGACAGTCCCTGCCCTAAAGCGATTGCAATCAAAATAGACAAAGGATGGGAGAGGAACCAGAAGGCAAGTGATTTACAGAGGATTATATATTAGGTAATGGCACAGCTAGCACTAGAAGCCAGATCTCATATCTCTTAGGCAAGGGTCTGATTCACTAGGCCGCATTGCCTGTTATGGCAAGTGCTGTAAATGAGGGATCATTTTTTCCCTACATGTTAAGTGGCTGCCCTATATGTGGTGGGATGTATTGATTGTATTTAGTTCTCCATTAGACATTCTCTCTCACCCCCACTCCCGCTCCTCTGTAATATTAATTACTGTCCTTGTCTTTCCTTTATTTAGTGCCTTAGGCACTTTCCAGCCATCAAACGGCCTGGCCCTATTCCAAACAGCTTGCACTCAAAGGTGCACTCTCACACGGGCAGGTGCATTGGTCGACCTGCACAGAGCCAAGGGCCTGATCCTGAAAACACTTACTACCAGGAGCAGTGTTTGCTACTCTGAGTAACCCGTTACAGGAGCGGGCCCTCAGTGAAGACCTGACCTCACAAAACAGAAGGGAGCAAGTAGGGGATGTAACCCTGAAATTTCAGCTTCTCTTAACAGTGCCTGGGGGGCAGAGGGGCCGTGTCATTTTCAAATGAATATCGTTACCAGGATGGGGGTGGTTCTGTGTTCGTCTTTAACTCTGCCCCTCTCTGCTCCTTCTTCAATGTGTCGGCGTCAAATTTTTAAATCTACAATGTTCAGGCGGGTTCAAAATTAGCCCAAATAAAAGATGGTGGAGGTGGTGGAATCTCCTTCCTTAGAGGTTTTTAAGGTCAGGCTCGACAAAGCCCTGGCTGGGATGATTTAGTTGGGGATTGGTCCTGCTTTGAGCAGGGGGTTGGACTAGATGACCTCCTGAGGTCCCTTCCAACCCTGATATTCTATGATTCTAAGAGATCTTTTTTATAATACTCACCACACACACAGAGGAGCATTCTGAACCAGAGAGATAGTGTTAACACCTACCCCTCAACGCACACGCACTCAGAAAAATGATCCAAAGGATACTTACCCCCCAACGCACACAGACACTTATGCAGAAGAGTATCACTGACATTTCCCCTCCACGGCGCGCACACAGCTGTGTGTTCCTAACAGCAAGGCACCTACAGCCACAAGCAGAGTTTTCAAGAACTAATGCTGTCGTATTTTGCGCTCAGAGACCGAAAGCACTACAGCAGTGGGAAGAGAGTAGTTGCGTTTAACCCGCTCATAAAAAAACTATTCAAGTCACTTTAATATCACAATCGCTTTTCAAAAAATATTCTGTAGATTCCAAAGCCAGAAGGGACCCTTGTGGTCATCTCGTCTGAGCTCCAGTGTCACATAGGCCAGAGAACTTCCCCTAAGGAATATCTTTTACAGCATATTCCTTTATGTTATGTGTGGCTTCTTCCCCTGCTTCTCCACCTAAAGCCCATCACTTTGAGAAGCTGATCCTTGCAAAACAGGTTTGCTCCACAGACATTCAGAGACATTTCTGGGTGACACCTAAAGAAAAATTTAAAATAGTCTTTCTGTAAAATGCCTCGGCAAGGCATCCAGGGTGGGGCTAGCGCTGGACGTATTCTGCAGTCGCTGTTGCAGCAAATCAGTACAACAGAAGTAAGAGATAAATAAAGCCGCAGAGGGGAAAGGTGTAGCTGAAATGGTTAGAAATGAATCAGGCCATTGCACGTTGAGGGTGTCTCCTTTGGAAGATACACAGGGTATGATTAAGAACCCTATATAAGAGCTTCTGCTCCACTCCAAACTACTCGACTGCACTTTTCTTGTTACTGGACCAGGTAAGTCTGGATAACGGGGATCCTGTTATTTTTACAGATGTTGAATGTTATTGGTGGTAGTAAACCAGGACCGATATAAGTGAAGAATAGGTTCCTGGATGTATCAGTTCCGAGCTGTCTTAAAGGAATGTCTGTATTTGTTTTTTTCCAACCAGTGACTGTGGCAGACCATGAATTAGAAATTACAATACTCTGAGGCTCCCCAAAGCTGGGCTGTATTCTCAGCTCTGTTCTTCCTCCAGCTTAACCACGTTTACAAAGCTGAACTTTAGACTGTATTTAATCTGTGGTCAGAAGCAAAAAGATAAATGAGGAAAGGGGGCTATTTATCCATCCCTCCAACTATCCATCCATCTCACTGTCAGTCTCTCCATCTATCCCTCCAACTATCCTTCCATCTCCCCAACTGCCTATCCATCCGTCTATCCCTCCAACTATTCTTCCATCTCACCAACTGTCTATCTATCCGTCTATCCCTCCATCTATCCTTCCATCTCACCAACTGTCTATCTATCCGTCTATCCCTCCATCTATCCTTCCATCTCATCAACTGTCTATCCATCCGTCTCTCCCGCCAACTATTCTTCCATCTCACCAACTGTCTATCCATCCGTCTATCCCTCCAACTATCCTTCCATCTCACCAACTGTCTATCTATCCATCTCTCCAGCCATCCATTGATCTGTCTAGCTCTCCAGCCACCAGTCCAGGCATCTATCCGTCTGTCTCTCCAGCCATGCATCCAGGGGGCTGTCCATCTATCTAGCTCTCCATATGCTCAGCTAGGCATTATCTGTTTGTCTACTCATCCAGGCATCCATCTCTCCACCTACCCATCTTTTTGACTGTCCATTTGTCCATCTATTTAGCCACTTCGTCATTTCCATCCTGCACATCCACATGGGATCTGAGATTACACCTGAGTTTAGTGTCACTGGGGAAAAAATATGTCTGTTCCTCTCTTCCAGGCTCACTCGAACGTGTAGAGAGATGACTCAGCTACTGAGCAATATCAAAGGCATTATCAATGCTTTCTACGTGGCCGCAAAGAAGGATGGCGCCTGCCCCACGCTGAGCAAGGGGGAGCTGAGGCAGCTCATCCGCCAGGAGTTTGCTGATGTGACTGGGGTGAGCACTGCCAAGACACCTGTGCTAGTTACTAGGCTCAAGGGTGAGGAGGGGGAAGGTCTATGCAATGAGTGTCTCTTCTAGGATGCACGTGTTTTTGTTTGGTAACCGATATAAGAGACGGCACAAGAGTATGTTCTCCGGTTTGTGTCATAATGTAACAGTTTGACACTGTGAGCTGGTAAAGAAGGGACATTTCAATCTGTGCTGCTAAGGAGCAGCTGCCCTGAATCTATTTTAAAATAAAATAAATATTTTGACCGTTATGACATATGCTGACATGACACGCTATGACATGCCTTCTTATGCACAACGGCTGCTGACATGTCATGAAATAATGTACAAATCATAAAAACAATGTGAAAAAGGAAAAAATATCATCAATTTCAAACTGAAAATTTCACTCGGAAACAGAATTTTCTGAAGGGATTTTTTTCTCAGAATTTCCCTTTCCTGTTTGACGAGGATTCCGCTAATGCGAACTAGGGACCCTTTTCGCTCGCGCCCACAGCGTCCATGCAGGGGAGCTACGGCGCAGTTCACACCTCCATAGTCCAAACTGTAGGGCAGTGTGGACAGGCCCACAGGGAAACCCAGGGACTTGGCCAGGGCTATAAGAGGAAGTCTGTGGCGAGGAACTGAGCCCAGGTCTTCCAAGTGCTAACCGCCGAGCCATCCTTCCTCTCTTTCTTAGGATGCAGCAACGATCCCACCAATACCAACTGCCAAACACCGTGCTTATCCATACACAACTGTGAATGAGCTGGGAACTCATCGGATTCAATTGCCTCAGGGCTACAATAGGATTTCACTGGGGCCGGGGCCTTCGGCTGGCCCTCTGCACAGGGGGCATTTCACCCTGAGACGATGCCTGCACTTGCAGTGGAGTGCAGAGGGGTTACATGTGTAGCTACACGCCGCACTGAGAGGCTCCGGCAGCGGGGAGCTGCCAGTCTTTCCCCACTGCGTCCCCACCGCCGGAGCCTTTCCTCACGGCCGGTGCCTTTCACTGCAGGGGCAAAGGCCACAGCGGGGGCCGCAGGACACTATGCTAGAAATAGCAGTGTAGACGTGGGAGGCACAGCTTGGGCGTGGAGAGAGCTGTGGGGGTTCAGGGGTGTAGGGCCCTCTATTCTACTTGCCTAAGCCAGGCCTCAGAGGCTACACTGTTCTTTATACCCGTGTTAGCTGGGTGCAGTGTCTGCAGTCTACACCCTGCCATAAGTGTAGGTACAGCCGAGCTGGCTTGTTGTTTGTAACTGGAGAATATATGACGGGTTAATGGGCTTTGGGCCGGGTGTTGTTTCCTTGCAGGTCCCCCAGGGTCTCCAGACCATAGACAAGATGCTGCAGCTGCTGGACACTGACAGTGACGGCAGACTTGACTTCAACGGGTTTCTCGTTCTGGTGTTCCAAGTGGCCAAGGCTTGTTACAGGGACGTAAGCCAGGGTCAGCGACCAGGCCACGGTGGGAGCTCAGCGTCCCAGGGAGAAGCAAACTGTGGGGAGCGCACACAGGAGCCTCCGACACCAGAGTGGGATCCGAGCCCACATCAAGCCCCGGAGCCTCAAATGCCAGAGCAGGACCCAAGCCCCCATCAAGTGCTGGAACCCCAGACACCAGAGTGGGACTCGAGTCCCCGTCAGGCCCCGGAGCCCCAGACACCAGAGCGGGACTCGAGTCCCCGTCAGGCCCCGGAGCCCCAGACACCGGAGCGGGACTCGAGTCCCCATCAGGCCCCGGAGCCTCAGACACCAGAGCGGGACCCAAGCCCACGTCAGGCTCCAGAGTTACGGATTTCAGAGCAGGACACAAGCCCCCATCAGGGCCCCGAGCCTCAAACACCAGAGCAGGATTCAAGTCCCCGTCAGGCCCCGGAGCCCCAGATACCAGAGCAGGACCCAAGCCCCCGTCAGGCCTCCGAGCCTCAAACACCAGAGCAGGACCCGAGTCCCCATCAGGCCCTGGAGCCCCAGATACCAGAGCAGGACCCAAGCCCCCATCAGGCCCCTGAGCCTCAAACACCAGAGCAGGATTCAAGTCCCCATCAGGCCCCGGAGCCCCAGATACCGGAGCAGGACCCGAGCCCCCGTCAGGCCCCCGAGCCTCAAACACCAGAGCGGGACCCGAGCCCCCATCAGGCCCCAGAACCCCAGACACCAGAGCAGGACCTGAGCCCCCATCAGGCCCCCGAGCCTCAAACACCAGAGCGGGACCCGAGCCCCCGTCAGGCCCCAGAACCCCAGACACCAGAGCAGGACCTGAGCCATAGCGAGACACAACTTCCGCTGACACAGCAGCGAAACCAAGGTGCTCAGGACCCAAGAGAACCTGCTGCAGGACAAGCCTCTAAATCTCCTCAGTGCCTGTACTCCTGGCATTATCAGAAACCACTCCCCTTCCCTCACTGGTGGCCACCAAAGAAGTAAGGGACAAAATGGCTCCTTGTGTAACTGCGGCAGAAAATGCAATACAAATCCAAGTAACCCTAGTGCGCACTTACTGCTGGTGACCGGGGCATGGTCTTCCTCCTCACAGCCTCTTTGCTATGGCTCCAACCCTCTCCTGCGATTCTTTCCTGCTGCTGTCTATAAAATACATTAGGGAACAAGCTCTCAGCTGGTGTATCACCCAGGCTTTGCATGGAGCTATGCCAGTTTACATCAGCTGAGGACCTGGCCCTCGCTTCCTTAAATATTTGCTGTAGGCCATTTTCGTGTGAGGGCAGAGGTGCATTTGATTTGACAGTGGGGAGCAGATGCTTTCATAGATGCATAGAGATTCCAAAGCCAGACGGGACCATTGTGATCAGCTAGGCTGAGTCCCTGTGTAACGCGGGTCAGAGAATGCCCCCAAAATAATCCCCAGAGCAGATCTTTTACAAAAACATCCCACCTTGATTTAAAAACTGTCAGCGATGGAGAATCCACTACAAACCTTGGTCGATTGTTCTAACGGTTAATTACTCTCACTGTTCAAAATGTACCGGTACATCTTATTTTCAGACTGTTATCTCGCTTTTGAATTCCAGCCATTGGATCGTGTTAGACCTTCCTCTGCTAGACTGAAGAGCCCTTTATTAAGTATTTGTTCCCATGTCGGTACTTGTGGAGTGTGACCAAATCAGCCCTTGACCTTCTCTCTGTTAAGCTAAATAAATTGAGCTCCTTGAGTCTATCACTCTCCTGGCTCTTCTCTGAACCCTCTCCAATTTATCAACATCCTTCCTGAACTGTGGACACCAGAACTGGACACAGGATCCCAGCAGTGCTCACACCAGTGACAAATACTGAACCCCCCAATATTTTTCAGAGTCACTGCTTCCCATGATAGAGTCCCCCACCCTGTAAGTATGGCCAGCAGCCTTTGTTCCTAGATATATGCATTGACATTTAGCCATTTTAACATGCATGTTGTTTGCTTGCAACCAGTTTACTAAGCGATCCAAATTGCTCTGAATCAGTGACCGCTCCTCTTTGGTATTTACCATTCCCTCGGTTTTCAAGTCATCTGCAAATTGTGACCGGGGAGTTACGCCTTCTGTCTCATACTGGCTCTTGAAAGCGATGAGCTGCGATAGTCGGGTACGAGTGTGTGAGGCAGGAAATCGAAATTTTCTTTAATGAAGCAAAACTCAAGTTGGGGAGAATTTTGCTCAAGTAGAGAGCAGGAAACTGGGCAAGGAGAATTTGGAAAGCACAGTGGTGGTTTGTCAAGGTCAGGCAAGCGAAACGTTGCAACCTGAGAGCACTTTATCTGGCAAGGCCCAAGCTGCTATTAGCTCAGACCCTCAGGTGATGCTACTGACTTGAAGGATGCTCTGCTGATTTAACCCAGCTGAGAATCTGGCTCTCAGTCTGCTTTGGGAATGGGTTCTTCTATGGGATAATGATGGAGTCGTTGGGTAAAATTGACCCCTAGGCCAGGGGCACACACAAGACCCAGGCACCATTTATGTCGCACAGGAGTGAATTTCACCTTGCGTGATTTATTTGAGCCTGGAGCTGGGATGGGGCGGCTCCAGGCACCAGCGCAGCAAGCGTGTGCCTGGGGCAGCAAGCCGCGGGGGGCGGCATGCCGGTTGTCGTGAGGGTGGCAGTGAGGCGGCCTTTGGTTGCATGCCTGTGGGAGGTCCGCCAGTCCTATGGCTTCGGCGGCAATTCGGCGGCAGGTACACTGAAGCCGCGGGACCGGCAGATCACCCGCAGAAACGCCGCCAAATCCACATGAGCAGCGGACCGCCCGCAGGCATGCCGCCGAAGGCCGCCTGACTGCCGTGCTTGGGGTGGCAAAAAACATAGAGCCGCCCCTGGAGCTGGCGTAAGGAATTATTATTTCTGAAGTGAAATTTAAGCCCAGGCAGCATCAATTCCTTCTGCATTATCTACCGCATGGTTCTGTCCATTTGCATCTCCGGATCAGAACCAGAACCCCCCACATTCACTGTGACACTTAGCTGGGTGCTGCGCTTGGACGTGAGACTGAGATTGCATGAACCGGTCTGTACAATATGCTGCTAACCCTCCACTACTTGGGATCTAGTGGGCCTGGTTCTCCTCTCACTCACACGGATTTTACGGGGACTGGAGTTAGCTCTCACTTATGCCAGGGCAAGTGACAGGAAAACCTGGTCTAGTCAGTGCCACACTGGGGTTTGCTGCTACACATTTTTGACCCTCTGACTTTTGACACCCAATATAACTTGAGGTTCCTTCCATGTCTGCTGGGCTCCTGTTAGGACGATAGTCACCCCGGGCAGAGCGTGAGCACAAGGTGTGTACACCACTTACGTGCTGCTTAAGCCCTGAGAGTGAAATCCTGGCCCCTTTGAAGTCAACCACATTGACATCAAGGTGGACTCAGTCACATTTAAAGGATGCATTTTATCCAGTAACACAATGGCTCTCATTTATAATTTCTAATGTCTTGTCTCTCTGGCCCTTAGCTTTGCACTGCTGCTATGGACTGTTTGCATGCTGCGGGTAGCTGATGAATATTCTTGATAGATACTTTCACCCTCACCTTTCCCTCAGTTGTATATGTAAGTGAGGCAATAAAACTGAATGCAACAGCGCAGTGTGCAGTGTAATGGTGTCTTGCTCCTCGCGTCTTCTCTGTCTTTTCAGTGCTTCGGGTTCACCATGTTGTCTCCTTGCTCTGTGAGACACTGAGACATTTTCCAGGGGGTTTGCCCACCACCAGTCCCCTATCAAACCCAAAACAGGCTGACAAACACCTCCCCAGTTACTATATAAATGGAGAAAGTAGCTGAACTCCCAGAAAGAGGCTGGAAAAGGAGCCCACATTAATAACCCAGCCAATGCACATTTGAAAAAGGGTGCTCCAGTCCCCTCCCCCTCAACTTATTTGCAAGCAGCAGGAAACTGGGAGACAGCCCAGTGCATTTGCTGCAACCCTGTTCATTCACGGGCAGCCACTGATATTGTCCTTCTGCCAACCAACTCCATGTGCAAGCAGGAGCCTTCCCCAACCCAACCTGCTCTGCAAACACAGACCACACATTATGCAATGTCCAAACTCGCCCATCTCCCCGTCCCTGGGTTTTATTAACAAAGACGTCAACATAAAATCCATCTCCAGCCTGCTCCCCAGACCAGGCTGCTCTTAGGGCTCCTCTCTCTGGANTGCCCCTGGGTTTTATTAACAAAGACGTCAATATAAAATCCATCTCCAGCCTGCTCCCCAGACCAGGCTGCTCTTAGGGCTCCTCTCTCTGGACAGTTAACACATTTTGTAAGAGGTTACATAAGAACATAAGCACGGCCCTACTGGGGCAGACCAAAGGACCATCTAGCCCAGTATCCTGTCTGCCGACAGTGGCCAGTGCCAGGTGCCCCAGAGGGAATGAACAGAACAGGTAATCATCCCCATTCCCAGCTTCTGGCAAACAGTTCAAGGTACAATTCAAGGTGAAGTGCTCGTTAACACTTCTGTAGTCATAGGACACAAAAGGGAGGCTAGTGGGTTACAGATTGTTGCAATAAGCCACAAGTCCAGTGTCTTTATTAACTCCATGAATTTTAGTGTCTAGCAAAGTTATGAATTTAAGCTCCCTGGCTGAAATTCTTGTTTAGCATCTAGAAGCCTTTTAAGAATCTAACAAAACAAAAACAACACTCCCCCATGAGCAGACGCCATCTCCTATTGTTTTCTATTGTCTTTTCACTCCCTGCCCCCTCCCCATCTGTTTTCATTGTTTATCATGTTTTTTGCCTGACATCAATACAGATTTTTGGCAAGGATCTTGACTTCTATGTCTTTGAACCACTCTGCACTCCTATAGTTATATTGAAATAACAAAGACAGTGTCTTTGTAAGCGACTCCTCCTTGTTAGATACCTCCTGTCTTAAGGGACCAGTCCAAAGCATCCCCAGGCATATCAGATACAAGTCTATTCCACCTCCTCCAAGGGACAGATCTTTGCCAGTATCTTGGGTGATCCCTTAAGTAGGTTTCACAAAAATAAACTTTACAAATACCTTTCCTCCCTGGCCAAGCTTTTTATTGGTCAGGTGGATTTGAATGAAACAATCTCCTGTATGATTCGGTCCTAGGGTTATACAAAGTGATCTAGCAACGATCACAAAATTGCACAATACACATGTGCCACCCAGTGGTGATTGAATTTAATGACAGAGGACAAGCTGTGAAATGACCATAGTGGTTAACATGGGAAAGGTCAGAACATGAACTTATATTACCCATCTTGCTAGCAGGAAAAAAATAAAAACAAAATTAGCCTGCAGTTCAGACACCCATCATTCTTTGCCAGGGATGTTGCATGTGAAAATGCAGAAAAGTTGTAAATAAACCCTGTGTCGGACAGAAAAATATTCTGGGCTTTCTATGTTGTGAGCAAAGAATGTAAGTAGAAGTCAGCTGAGTAAGAATGTCCTGTATACAGCTGAATTAGCCTCTTCCCTCATCTTTACTAATTACAGCCCTTACTCCTAATAATGACGTCGTAGCCATCCAAAGTGTTATATTTGGGTCATATTTTTAAAATGAGAACATTATAGTGCAACCTGCATGATTCAGCTGCAGTGAGTGCTTACATAAAATCATGTGAGCCTGGACGGCGCGGAAAGAGAAACACCCATTGCAGGGCCTGGATTTCCCCTGCTTTAGCACACTGTGAAATAACCTGCCTCTTTCTTGTGCCCTATAATGAACGACAAATAATCCTTCATCTGCGGTGTCCCTGATCACATCCAGCTGTTTCGACAGTGTCATAAATCCTTGCAAAACAAATGTAAGTGTTCCACTCCGCCTGTACAACTGGAGCCCACACTGAGGGGAGGGGTGTGGCTGTGCTCCTCCCCAGAAGCAGTCACCGGAGGAATTCTGAATGACTCAGCTGTAGAGGCACCAGCAGCCATGATGGGCTGCAGGGCGGAGTGGCAGATGAGATACCCTTTGAAGTGCAGTAGTGTGTATTCACCCAACCTGGCCTTGGTTCACTGACCCGTGCAGAATTGGGGGGCGGGGGGCGCTGCTATCCAGTCTGGGATATCCAGTGCTGTTTGTCAGAGATAGACACAGCCCTGCTCTTTGCAGACTAGAAGCAAAAGAGTCAAGATTGTATCTGGCCCTTGGCAGCTACGCAACCTAGCCGAGGGATTCTTTGGTCCTTTGCACCAGGGCAAAACCAAAACCAATCTCACCCTTAAATATCAAAAGTCCATCTGATGAAAATTCTCCTTCTTCTTTTCTGTAGCCCCTGTCAGATCCCCAATACCAGATCCCTCAAAAGAGGCAGAAGCATCTCTGGATAAAGGCAGGTGGCCATTCCAGCACAGCAAGGGGTAACATTTTCAAAGGCACTGACATGACTTAGAGGTAGAAGCACCAAAATACCTTTGAGAATCTGGGCTTTAGGTCCCGAGGGGTATTTTCAAAGGTGTGTGATTTCAGTGGGGATTAGGTGCCTAAACTGCTTAGGCACTTTTGAAAATACTCTTCAGTGCCTATCTGCATCTTCAGGCACCCAAATAATTTCGAAAATCTGTCCCTAAGTCACTTTTGAAAATGGGATGCAGGCTCCTTAGTCATTTTCCTGCTTTTAAAAATTTCACCCAAGGTGCTTTCAGCTCCTGAGAGATCTCGCTGTGAGCGACCGGCTGAGAGCAAAGAGCAGAGAAGGGTACATCTTTTAAATCTGTTGACTATTTGCTAATCCAGTGAGTTCTTCCAGAGTTCATCAGAGTTAACAGCAACAGGCCGCTGTGCTGTAACAGAGAAGCAATGTAGCCTAGCTACCCAGGAGGTTCTGAGCTCTAACCCCAACTAAACTAAACACTGACTCTCAGAGGCAAGGCACTTGCAACCAGACTTCCAAATGTCGCCTCTAATTTTGGATGTCTCACGGTTGGGTGCCCAACTTGAGTCAGATTTTCACCCAGGGTAGTGTGCGCTCCTGAAAATCTAGCCTCTTGCATCTCGAGTCGAGCACTCCAAAACTGAGGCCAGCCAAAATCAGTGGCCGCTTCTGAAAACGTCCACCTGAACCGCGCCGTGCCTTAATTCCTCATCTGCAAATGATGGATAACGATGCTGCTGTTCAAAAGGCGTTTGCGAGGGTTAATTAGCTAACTTATGTAGCGCAGTCTTGAAAAGGTAAAGTTCTGTACACTGTAACTCCACAACGCTGAGGATTATCCTTATACTGTGGTGACTGCCCTGAAATTTGTAAGAAAGAAAGATTATTTCACTAGGCATTAAACAAATCATGTCTTTCAGTGGGTTGCAATGCAAGGTGGGACTGGTCACCCTAACAGGACTTGGTTGTCTGTATTCTTTCGCCCTCCCATAGGTGGGATTATAAACTCTGTTATGCAAGACTGAATCTACGTGCTCTGACTCCTCTGTAATATTCTCATTTTAATAACACCACCAATCTACCATAAAATTACTGTTCTTCAAGGGTATCATTACCCCACGGGCGGGGTATAATTTGCACCTGTATAATTTTATCTTAAAAGACAGGTTAAAAATGAAGAATCATAAGTAATAACCCTTCACATTTATGTACCTGAGTATCTCCAAGGGCTTTACAAACACTAATTTCTTAAGCCTCAGAACACCCAGTTAGCTCAGTATTATCTCAGAGGGGAGCCAACTCCAGGACTTGCCCAGGTCACAAATCAAATTAGGGACAGAGCTGGAAATGGAATTGAGGAGTCCTGGCTCCTAGACCCTACACTTCCTCTCAAAGCAGAGAGATCCTGGTTATGACAATATTAAGGACAGCATGGCTAGCGAATGCCAAATTCTCACTGACTTCCAAAGGAGTTCAGGGGTGAACAAAGACACAGATTTGGGCCCTATTCTAGTCTGGTCTAGTCTTGTTGTTCTAATGTAAAGAATTCAAAAGAATCCAAAAATAATCACAGAAAAATCTGCCTTAAACTAGCAGCTGAGGATCAAGCATAAATCACTCACCTTGCTGAGGTGTATTTTTTGTTAAATTAAAGATCAAACAAAATTAAACTGAAAGTAGCATATGGATGAAAGTTAAATTGGAAAAAAATGGACTAAATGAACATTTTCTAACAAAATTTTATTTTTGTCAAAAATTTTCAGGTGTTTTTTTTTAAACCCAAAACTGGGGTGGGGGGAGGGATTGGTTTTCAACAACCAAAAACCATTTTGTTGTGTGGTTCTTGTTTTTTTTTTTTTTCTTTTTTCAACAAAAACCTGAAAAGTTGTATGAAAAATACCAATACTTTCATTTTCTTTGAACTTTTTGCCCAAAATACTAGCTCTAATAAGGACACATTAAAGTGGTTACTTAATACAAATGGTAAGTTGCCGGAGGTGGAATCTTTAGTGAAGAAGCAGTAAAATTACTGTAAAAATGAGTTTTTAAAACTCTTCTCATGGATTTTGAAGTTCATCTTAGTCCTGGATTCAATCATCCATTCCCCAATATTAGAATGGTATTTTCTGATGCTGTTAATTAATTTAATTCTACTTTTTTCCTCTCTACTAATGAAAATCTAACACAGGTAATGTTACCTGTTAATTGATATGTGGAACTGATGGATTTTATTTCTTCACATTTTTAAATCTGTCACTTCTTATATTAGAGAGACAAGGTGGGTGAGGTAATATCTTTTATAGGACCAACAAGAGACAATCTTTTGAGCTACACAGAGATCATGCCTTTTGATCACTAGTACATGACTAAAGGTCATTAAAGGTGGTTATGTACCAAGGTGATGGGCATACTATATATAGCTAGATATTGCAGATAGACGAAGAGAAATTAGGATCAAAATAGTTTGTTATGGTTTCTAAAGCACCAGTCTTCAAGCTCTGGGCACAAATGAAATTAACACAATCATGCGTCTGATCCCATTATTGTAAACGTCAGCCAGAGTTTTTGGATCATTACTGGTGTTGATTGTTATAGATGATTTTCCAAATACTTCAGTGATCCCCATACACCCAAATGCCTTTCACTATGTTACAGACTCAGAAGCAAAAGCAAAAGATGATCATCTTAAATCGATTGCAGCCAGACAACTTCTAAGAAGAGGGTGCTGCCCTGGTAAATAATTGAGAAAATATGGTGCTTGACTAGAAACAGGAATAAAGAAGGATGACACACAGGCCCTAGAGCCAGGCGAAATTTTTTGTCCAAAACTTTTTTTGGCAAAAAATGTAGAATTGGCAACACTGAAATATTTTGCAAATTCTTGTCACTTTCAACATATTGTTCTGGTAGGAAAAAAAACAACAGAACAAATCTGAATGTTTCGGAGGGTTTATTCAAAACAACTTTTCCTTTCCAAATTTCTTTCAGGTTTCTGTCATTTAAACATTTCATTTTGAACTGTTTTGTGTGACCCAGAACTATGGGTTTTTTTTTTACTTTTCGGTTCACTAAAAATTTCAAAATAAAAATTGGTTTTGGTTCAACCCAAAATATTTTTTTTTTCGGAATGGCCAGTGAAGTGAGAAATCTGCTATTCACCCCGTCCGAACGGGCCCTGTTTCTGATCTCATGTCTCCCGGATTCACCCTGCTGTAACTTCGGTGACTTTGGTAGAGTTACCCCTAGTTTGCACTAGGGTAGGGGAAAGGAGAAGCCTCGTTACATTACATGGGTTCGACGCTTCTAAAAAATAAACTCAGGGCTGAACTCTCCTTTCAGTTACACTCTTTCAATGGAACTGTTCAGGTGAGAGCCAGAGCAGGAAATGACCCTCTGAGTTCAAGTACTTGGGCCAACATCTCTACCAGTGTAAACTTGCACAGATCCATTGAGCCGTGTCAGTTTATACCGGCAGAGAATTTAGCCCATAATGTCTAATGAATTAGGACCTCATTCTGCAAACGCTTACTACCATAAGAACATAAGAACATAAGAAAAGCCGTACCGGGTCAGACCAAAGGTCCATCTAGCCCAGTATCTGTCTACCGACAGTGGCCAATGCCAGGTGCCCCAGAGGGAGAGAACCTAACAGGCGATGATCAAGTGATCTCTCTCCTGCCATCCATCTCCACCCTCTGACGAACAGAGGCTAGGGACACCATTCTTACCCATCCTGGCTAATAGCCATTTATGGACTTAGCCACCATGAATGTATCCAGTCCCCTTTTAAACATTGTTATAGTCCTAGCCTTCACAACCTCCTCAGGTAAGGAGTTCCACAAAGAGTAGTACTTGCTGTTTTGTGCATCTATAGGGCCAAGTATTGTGCTCATCCCTTTGTCTTGGAAGGCCAAATCCAAAGTCCATTGACTCCAGCACCTGGGTGCTATGGGACTACACTTGGATATGTCTACACTGCAGTTGGAGGTTTGATTGCAGCACGTGGAGACCTACATCCGAGCTAGGGCACCAGTAGCAGTCAAGCCATGCCAGCACGAACTTCAGCCCGGGTTAGCGGCCAGAGTAAGTCCCCCGGGACGCTGACACCCATGCCACGGTGCATCGCTGCTACTGCACTAGCTAGATTAACGCTAGCGTGGGGACGTCTACGCTGGCTGCAGTCACACCTCTGACTGCAGTGGAGCCAGACCCATGTGAGGAAGCACCAACCTCTGCCGTTTTTGCAATATCGGGCCCACGCCGTAGACAAACAGTTCTATGACAGTCCCGGTTCTGATCTCAATTAACTCCACCAACGTCAATCCTTATTTCAAAACCCCCCCACCCTTGCAATGCGGAGCAGAATTCCATCCTGTGTTCTGCCTCGGTAACACTATACAGAAAATCCCTTTGTTCCACCGATCCTCGCCTACCGAGTTTGGCTGCTTGAAATGCATTCTTCATTATAAAAAAATGTAAAATACAGCCCTCCTGTAAAATGACCTTGCAATTCAGATTAGGTGGGACCCACCGGCACTAGAATTGTCACACAGCAGCTGCTATTTCTGGGCTAAAATGATAGGTGAAGGGGATAATGAGTCAAACAACCTATCTGAGGACATAAAGGTGCAGCTGGGCTTGGCTAAAGATGAATCAGGGCTCTCTACAGAGAAGGCACCTCCTTTCTCTAGCACAATTAGGAACCCTATAAAAGAACTCAGCTCCTCAGTGTTCTCCCAACGGCTTCACTGAACCTCAAGTGTTCCCGTTAGCGAGTTGGGTAAGTTGGAATTTACAACCATCTCGTTACTTGCACAGAGAGCGAATGTTATGGGGATGGGATTATGTCTGGGGGATACTGTCAGTCTTGCGGGATAATTTGCAGCGTGTTGTCTGGGAGTCTATAGCGCTAACCTCTAGTGAAAGGCTGGTTGATTTGTTTGACAGAGATTTGCAGATTTTTCGGGCACTGCAGAAAAGGCCCTGGGGGTTCTAATAGATCACAAATTGAACATGAGTCAACAACGCAATGCTGTTGCGAAAAAGGCGAATGTCACAGAATCATAGGACTGGAAGGGACCTCGAGAGGTCATCTAGTCCAGTCCCCTGCACTCATGGCAGGTCTAAGTATTATCTAGACCATCCATCCATTCTGGGATGTGTTAGCAGGAGTGTTGTAGGTAAGACACGGAAGATCATTGTCCCTCTCTACTCGGCACTGGTGAGGTCTCAGCTGGAGTCTTGTGTCCATTTTGGGCACCGCCCTTTAAGAAAAAAGTGGACAAATTGGAGAGACACCAGAGGAGAGCAGCAACAATGGTAAGAAGTTACGAAAACATGACCTACAAGGAGAGGTTGAAAGAACTGGGCATGTTTAATCCAGAGAAGAGAAGACAGGGGGAGACCTGATAAGAGTTTTCAAATATGTAAAATGTTAGTTCTAAAGAGGACGGGGATCATTTGTTCTCCATGTCCACTGAGGACAGGGCAAGAAGTAATGGGCTTAATCTGAAAGAGAGATTTATGTTAGATGTTAGGAGAAAGCTTTCTAACTACACCTCTACCCCGATATAACGCAACCCGATATAACACGAATTCGGATATAACGCGGTAAAGCAGCGCTCCGGGGGGCGGGGCTGCGCACTCTGGTGGATCAAAGCAAGTTCGATATAACGCGGTTTCACCTAGAACGCGGTAAGATTTTTTGGCTCCCGAGGACAGCGTTATATCGGGGTAGAGGTGTATAAGGATAATTAAGCACTGGAACAAGTTCCTTGGAAGGTTGTGGAATCCCCATCATTGGAGGTTTTTAAGAACAAGTTAGACAAACTCCTTTCAGGGACGGTCTAGGTTCAGGGCCGGCGCTCCCATTAGGCGACCTAGGCGGTCGCCTAGGGCGCTGCTATTTTGGGGGCGCCTGCGCCCCCGCCGCCCGTAGAAATTTGGGGGCGGGACCTTCCGCCGCCGCTGTTGGGGGCGGGGTTTCGGGGGCGGGACCTGCCGCCGCCTAGGGCGCCGGCAAAGCTGGCGCCGCTACTGTCTAGGTTTACTTGGCCCTGCCTCAGCGCAGGGAGCTGGACTAGTTGATCTCTTGAAGTCCCTTCTACCTTACATTTCTGTGATTGCTAATCTACATGCAAGCTGTGATAACAGCAGCATTTCGAAGATACTATCCTCTGAGGGAGATGTACAGATTTCTGTGCATCTTTTCGATGCGGTTTCTGCTCTCATTCACAACTCCAGATTTATGCTGGTGTCACATAGAGCAGAATTTGGACGAGAGAGAGAGAGAGTGAGTGAGTGAGTGAGTGAGTGAGTGTGTGTGTGTGTGTGTGTCTAAGGTGACATTTCTAGTGATCAGCACAGAGCAGAGTATGAACCCATGGTTGGACTCAGGACTCCTGCATTCTAGCCCCAGCTCTGCTATTGGCTCACTCCTGGAGAAAGTCACTTCCCTTCTCTGTGCCTTCCTTTTCCCGTCTGTAAAACGGGGATAACTATATTGATCCACCTCTGTAACGTGCTTCGAGGTTCTCTGATGCAAGGGGCTGTATAAGCACAGAATATCATTGTTGTTACTGTACAGTAAGGTATGAACAGTGCCGTGGGAAAAGACCCTTCTGCCCTATAGAGCTATCCAGACTCAGTCTAGCATAGGTAACCAAATCTCTCTGCCTGCTGGGCTCAAGAAATATCAAAATGAGTTTGCCCAGAGACATGGTGTGTCAGCTCTTCCTGGGAAGATCTCGATTTCTTGCCCTAGCTCAAGCTACTTCTGCCTTCACTCTGTTTTCCCCCATCACTGTGGCTCTCACCTACCCAGTTAGGTTGCAGAGTGGTAGCTGTGCTCTTTTTGTGGATACAGACTAACAGGAGTACTTGTGGCACCTTAGAGACTAACAAATTTATTTGAGTGTAAGCTTTCCTGGGTTACAGCCCACTTCATCGGATGCATAGAATATGTTCCATTCTATGCATCCGATGAAGTGGGCTGTAGCCCACGAAAGCTTATGCTCAAATAAATTTGCTACAAGTACTTCTCTTCTTTCTACCCAGTTAGGGTGCCCTTTAGCTTTGGTGCCAGGATGTATGTCACTCTTTTTTTTTAAAAGTAGCATTCCCCAGGCCTGGCCCAACACCCACTGAAGTCAGAGGAAGTCTGTTGATTTCAATGGGCTTTGGATCAGGCCCCAAGAATCAAAAAAAAACAAAAACTACAGAGTCTTACTAGTTCAATAGCAACCTTCGCAGTCTCCCCTCCAGACGTCCCTTTCCCATTCCCTCCTCCCGTTTCCCCTCCAGCGCGCGCTCTCTCTCTCTCTCTCTCTCCATGTCAGAAAATTGAAAATAAACAGGGCAGCCAGTCAATTCCATGCAAAGAGCTCCAAGCAAAAGAGATGAAGATTTGAATTAGATCCTGAGGCAGACTATGCATAAGCTTACCAGAAAGCCAGGCTTTGCAGCGAGGAAGTCCAATCAGGCGGTTATATCCAGGGGCTGTACACCAGGGCTCTTTGGTTCTATTCCCAGCTGTGCTATTGACTTGGTGCGAGTCCTTGGGCAAGTCTTCCCTGCTCGGTCCCTCAGTTTCCCCATCCTGACAATGGGGATACTCTTCAGAGCTGTGTTCGGCTTTAGCAATGAATGGTTTGGGGCCAGGTTTTCTTACAAATCCAAGCCCGCGCCAAATTTGGGTGAAAACTAACCCGGCACAGTCATTTTGGGTGGCGTTTTCTGGACGGCTCAGAGCTGCAGCAGCAGCAGCAGAAACCCCACCAGGGTGGAGAAGTCTTCTGCCCCCAGCAGCCCTGCAAATGGAAAGCACTGAGTCTCCCACCACCCTGATAATACTTGGCTTCCTCCTGGCGAATTGCAGCGTGTTGGGATCCTCGGAGGAAGAGTGCTAGCAAAGCACTGTTCTCAATCTCATTGCTGCTCCGGTTTAGTAACTACGGGTATGTCTACACTGCAACTGATCACCTACAGCTGGCCTGGGTCAGCTGACTGGAGCTTGCGGGGCTGAAAAATTGCAGACTTTCAGGCTTGGGCTGGAGCTCCGGGTCTGGGACTCTTCCCCCTCACGGGGTCCCAGGGCTCGGCCCCAACGGCTACGGGGCTACAGCCCCACAGCCAGGCAGCTGCAGGTGTTTCATTGCAGTGAAGACGAACCCTCAGGATCCTGTCCCGTGTCACGGGAACCAACCCCCCCGATAAGTTCATTTGCATTAGAAACACGCT
Source organism: Platysternon megacephalum (assembly GCA_003942145.1). Classification (NCBI taxonomy): domain Eukaryota; kingdom Metazoa; phylum Chordata; order Testudines; family Platysternidae; genus Platysternon; species Platysternon megacephalum. The sequence goes on from QXTE01000772.1 coordinate 55,744, forward strand.
TGTCACACATTACGTGAAGGGTCCATGTACAGAGAGAGTTTACAAAGGGATAAAACACAAGTGATTGGGTTCAACACAGGAGCAACTGGATGAAAATCAGACCAGATGAGCCAATGGTTCCTTCTGGCCTTAAAATCTATGAATCTGTGACTACAGGATGACTAGATGTTTCCATAAATGGTCAATCGATTGCTGTAGATTATTATAAACTCCAACAGGTTAGTGGATTGACTACAACCATGGCTTATAAGCATCTCCAACACCCTGTAACGCCTACTGCTCAAGTCTTGTAATACTTAATCATTTATTAATGCTCTGTAAACTCTCCACAAATGCACCCTTGCTGGGTTAAATTGTGACCAATATGTCAGCGATCAGAAGAGACTGACGCTTTCAGATGTCTCCTCCTGTCCCTGCTAGCAACTGTTGGCATTTAAATGCCTGCGCTGTGTATTCACAAACCAGGTGCCACTGACGTCAAGGGGATCTGGTCATATCCCACAGGTTACGCTGGGAGAATAGTGCCCCTTAACTGCGCATTGTGGACCTGATCCAAAGCCCGCTGAAGTCACTGGGAATTCTCCCCATCTGTCCATGCTCAGAGGAAGGGCCACCCAGGGAAAATGTAAACTGGGCTTAGCGCTGATCTTTCCTTTCAGGCTTGCTTGAATCTACAGGAAGATGCCTCAGCTCCTGGACAGCATCTCCACCATCATCAGCGTCTTCTACAAACATGGGAAGAAAGACGAGGACTGCTCCACCATCAGCAAGAGAGAGGTGAAAAGGTTCATCCAGAGGGAGTTTGCCAACATCACAGTGGTGAGTACGGCCAGAAAGGGGAGCCTGGATGTGGGCTGAGTATAGAACTTGTTGCTTCAGAGACAGGGGACGGCAGCTACAGACGCTTCTTTCTGCTGCGGTACCAATCGTGGCAAGCAGTATGGCAGCAGAATGGGACGGCTCTTGTCCGGGGGGTAGTACTTATGATGGAGGCTCAGCAATGCCAAGTACAATTAAATACTCTGGGTCATCTTTTCAAAGGGGGGCAGCTCCCTTTTGCAGGGAAAAATGCACATATAAAAATATGCATCTGCATTCGTTTGCTCCTGCAACTGATTTGAGGGTGCAAGTCTAGCAACTTGCACCTATAATTACATAAAGGCAGGTACAAACAAGGGGCAAGAGGGGGAACAAGCACCGGGAGGCTATTTGGCAGGTGCAAGTTGAACCCACAAAAGCTGTTTTGAAGACTGACCTTTTTTACTTCCCCAGCCTGCATCACACTTTGATCCTTGTGTGGCCGGAAAACAAAATTTCTGTTTCTTGAAAAATGCTGATGTTTCAACATCTGTTTCCATTCCTGTGCGGAACAAAACCAAGAACTGTCCCCCCAAAAAGTGAAAGAATAAGTGAAAGAGACCATCTGCTATAACAGCCGTAGGACACCCAGGTTCAAATCCCTATTCTACCAGACTCAGAACAGGGACTTGAACTTGGGTCTTCCTGGTCCCAGGAATGAGCCCTAACGTTGGACTCATTGGCTATTCCAGGGTGGGTCACTCTTTCAGGTTCTGAACAGAAATTCCATCCTGGACCCAAGAAACCCTCCAGCAAAAAATTCACCAAAACTGACGTGTTTCTGTGAACTGTTTCGGTTTTGACATAGAGGCATTTTTCCAACACCCCCCCCCCCCCCCCCCCCCCCAAAAAAAAAAAACGATTTAAAATTTACTCACCAGCTTTACTGCTAAACTAAGTGGCATGATTGTCCTTGAACACAGACCATGCAGACCTTCCCCACACAGCTGTGTAAGAAAGGTAGTCATACCAATTGGATTGTCAATTCCAATCTCAAACGTCATATATGTCTGTAACCCTTCGGCCAGTCAGAGTTGGCAGCAACAAGGGCCGGGTTCAGAATCTAGGGGTTCCTTTTCAACAATACAACAGCAAGCCGGCTCGAGCCCCCACCCAGCGAAAAATGTATCCTGCGACTCTTAGTCCGTGAGAGATTCAGTCGGGAAGGGAAGGCTGAATAGGGGCTATCCAGGGCTGGATATATACTGAACACAAATACTGAAGGAAGCTGGAGGCACAGGTGCCGACTTTCCAAAGTGCCAGGGGTTCAATACCGGATTTATAATGGCGCCAGTGGTGCCATGGCGCCAGGCTCACGGTCGAAAGGGGCCCCGGCGCGCTCTTCTCCGCCCCCCCTCCTGTCGGGTCAGAGCTTGACGCTGTGGGCTGCTGTGGCTCTGTGGCAGCCTCTGCCGGCAGCCTGGCTCCTGCCCCTTTCCCCAGCCTGCTACGTTCCTTCCCCCCCACCACCGCCGATCAGCTGGATCAGCTGCTAGCCGGCAGGAGGGGGAGGAGGGAGCCGCAGCACGCTGCTCCGGGGGGGAGGAGGAGAAGAAGAGGCGGGGATGAGGCTTCTCCCCCACCTCGTTCCCCAGCGTGCTACGTCCCCCCCGCTGGTCAGTTGGATCAGCCTTGCAGGCAGGAGGGGGGCAAGGAGGAGCGAGCCGCAGCACGCCACTCCGGAGAGGAGGAGAAGACAAGGCGGGGTGAGGCCTTGGGGAAGGGGCTGGAATTGGGGAATACTCCCTCCATCCCCCTGCGGGAGCACCCCCACGACCCCATCCCCCTGCTCACCCTAACCCCTGCACCCCCCTAGTCCATGAGCCCCTGGCCCTGCCCCTGCACTTCCTTCACACCTCCTCAGCACCCCCTCACACACTCCCAGCCCTGACCCCTGCACCCCCTACACCTCCCCAGCCCTGACCCCTGCATCCCCCCCCTCATACCCCCCAGCCCCTGCCCTGAAACTTGCTGCCCCCTCCCACTCACACAGGCCCCTGCCCTGACTCCTGCACCCCCCCACATCCCCACCCCCATCCTGAGAACCAAACAGGAGCTGCCCCAGGTAAGCGCTCCACACCCCAACCTCCTGCCCCAACCCTGAGCCCCCTCCCTCGCCCTAGCTCCTGGCCAGAGCCTGCACCTGAACATTTTTTTACAATGTTTGGAAAGATCATTAAGTGGTCCGTCAAGACCCTCTGTGATTTTCAAGTGGTCTGTGGAAAAATAAGTTAGACTACAAGAACAATCAAGGTACCTCACTTTATTTTCATTTACTTGCTATTACTTATGGGAGGAGGATGAAGAAAAAAAGAATGAAAAATGGGGGCAGGGGGAGATAAGAGAGAATGTTCTTTTTCTTGACTGGGTCCCAAGGAGGAGCCCCAAAAATGAAGCTGAGCACAGGGCTGGGGGGCCCCACTAACTCTAAATCCACCACTGACTGTCACGTCACCTGGGCTGGGGATACTGTCAGGGCCGGTGTAACCACTAGGCGAACTAGGCGACCGCTTAGGGCGCCAAGATTTGGGGGTGCCAAAAAGCGGTGCCCAAAAATTTTTTTTTACACTACAGTGGAGTCACATCTTACACGGGGGTTAGGTTCTAAAGTCACCGCGTAAGAGGAAAATTGCGTATAGTGAAAATTACCATAAAATACAGTATACACTAGAACAGGGGTCCTCAACCTATGGCACGCATGCCAAAGGTGGCACGCAAGCTGATTTTTTTTTAATGGCAGGCTGCGGGTCCCGGCTGCCGCTGAGCCTGCTGCCGGCCTGGGGTTCTGTTCACTCAGCCGGCAGCGGGCTGAGCAGGGACAGCAGTGGGCCGGCTCCTGACAGCTGGGGTCCCAGCTGCCAGCCCCGCTCAGCCCGCTGCCAGTCTGGGGTTCCGGCTGTCAGCCCCTTGCCAGTCGGGGTCCCGGCCGCCAGGAGGCTGAATGGATCTGGCGGCCGGGACCCCGGATGGCAGCGGGCTGAGCAGGCTGAGCGGGGCCGGCGGCTGGGACCCAGGCTGGCAGGAGCCAGTGGATGGAACCCCAGACCGGCAGTGGGCTGAGCAGCTCAGCCCGCTGCCGGTCTGGGATTCCGGCCGCCAGCCCTGCTCAGCCCGCTGACGATCTGGGGTTCCAGCTGCGGCCCCTTGCCAGCCAGGGTCTCGGCCACCGGCCCTGCTCAGCTTCCTGCTGGCCTGGGTGAACGGCAGGAGTCTGAGCGGCGTCGCCGGCTGGGACCCCAGCTGGCAGCTCAGTGAACGGAACCCCAGGCCGGCAGCAGGCTCAGCGGTGGCCGGGACCCGCAGGCTGCCATTAAAAAAAAAAAATCCGCTCGCGTGCCACCTTTGGTAGGTTGAGGACCCCGGTTCTAGTGTGTACTGTACTTTATGGTAATTTTCACTATACGCAATTTCCTCTTACGCGCTGACCTTAGAACCTAACCCCCGCGTAAGATGTGACTCCACTGTATTCATTTTTGAAAATTTATAATAAGTGATGCTCGGGGGGGGGGGGGGCACAAGGTAGAAGTTTCACCTAGGGTGCAAAATATCCTTGCATCGGCCCTGGATATTGTGTCAGCTGATCCCCACAGTCTCCAACCTACCTGGGCAGTACAGCAGACATGGCCCTGCCCACTAGCTCCTCTCCACTCCCTAGCCCCCCCGCACCACTTGCCCCCCCCCTTTAAGGCTTAGCCCTCTTACGTTTAAAAGTGATTGCTTGCCCCTCTCCCCCCCTCAGGCTTTTCTGGCAGCCCTGTTGCCAGGTACCCAGTTTTAGACTGGAAACGGGACCTGAGTGTCCGGTTAGCAGTGCTGACTGGAAACTAAATGTCCAGTTATAGGAGTAACCACATTAGCCTCTGCTCCTCCCACTCCCAACACCCACCCCCGAGGGCTGGAAGAGAACCTGTCCTGCTGCTGCGGGAGGAGGGGCAGCTCAGTGCAGAGAGAGACAAAGAGAAGGGGCTAGAACCAGGGGGGTACCCGCTCTATGTGGGCAGGGGCGGGGGAAGGGGGGGGGATCCTGTTTACCCCTCCCCAGCCCTGCTGCGCTTGCAGTTTACCCCTGACCCCTCCCTTGCTCCAGAGACCAACCCTAGCTCCTGCCCCACTGTGCTTTTACCCCCGCCCCCTTTTACAAATATTCCCCAGGGGGGCCCACAAATATGTTTGGCGCCGGGCCCACAAAAAGTTAATCCGGCCCTGCAGGGGTTGCTTGACCCCCGGCCCCACCCCCTCTCCATCCCTTCCCCAAGGCCCTACCCCACCCTGCCTTTTCCCACCCCCGCCCCGCCTCTTCCTGCCCCGCTCTGCCCCTCCCCCAAGCACGCCGTGTCCTCGCTCCTCTCCCCTCCCCCCAAAAGCCTCCTGCACACCACGAAACAGCTGATTGCGACGGGTGGGAGTCACTGCAGGGAGAGAGGTTCTGATGGGGGGGCTGCCGGTGGGTGCTCAGCACCCACCATTTTTTCCCTGTGGGTGCTCCAGCCCCAGGGCCCCCACGGAGTCAGCGTTTATGGCTGGGGGATGGACTATGGGAAGGAGTGTTCCANCGAAGGGATGAGAGAAGCCGCTATCGCCCACGTGAACCTCAGCCCCAAGGGGATGAGAGGAGCCACTATGGAGCACATGCATCTGAAACAAGAGAGGAAGAGAGAAGCCGCTGTCAGCAACAACAGCCTGAACCACGAAGGGATGAGCGGAGCCGCTATGAAATACATGACCCTGATACAAGAGAGGAAGAGAGGAGCCGCCATCAGCCACGTGAGCCTGAACCTAGTGAGGATGAAAGGAGCCGGCGTCAGCCACATGAGCCTGAACCAAGAGAGGATGAGAGGAGNCACCATTTTTTCCCTGTGGGTGCTCCAGCCCCAGGGCCCCCACGGAGTCAGCGTTTATGGCTGGGGGATGGACTATGGGAAGGAGTGTTCCAGGGATGGGAAGGAGTTAAGGAGAGAAGCAGAGGAAAGAAGTGGGGTTAAGGTGGGATTCTTCACCAGGGACAGGTGGAGGACAATAAGCTCCAGGAGAGGATGTGGTGTCTCTCAAAGGGAAGGGAACCAGCCAGCCGATGAGCTGCCCTCCAGAGAATGACCAGCAGGATGGAGCACAGAGGATTGGCATGAGGGAGCTGCTGTACAGAAGGGAAAAGCTGTAGGGAGGTGGACAAAGGGAGGATTGAACCACATCTGCCTTTGCATGTGTAACTGGCAAGGGCCAGCAAGATTAATACAGTTTCCCCTGGGTTTGGTTTTCCTACAGAACCCCTACGATGCTCACGCCATAGAGGCAGTACTGCAACTTCTGGATCATGATGGCGATGCTGTTGTAGATTTCAATGAATTCCTGCTTCTGGTATTTAGAGTGGCGAAGGTTTGTTACTGGTACCTGCAGCCAAAACAACATCTCCTGCAAAGAACAGAGACGGGACTGAGTGGGGAGCAGCGCCAGGAGCCGGAAGCAGGAAGGGCTGAGGGGAGTCGCAATCAGCCTAAACCACCAGGGACGGAGAAAGGCTATTACGAAACACGGGAGCCTGAAACTAGAGAGACTGAACGAAGCCGCCGTCAGCCACGTGAGCCTGAACCGCGCGAGGATCAGGGGGGTCACTACGAAATACAGGAGCCTAAACCTAGAGAGAGTGACAGACGCCGCCATCAACTAGGTGAACCTGAACCACGAGGGGATGAAAGCAGGCGCTATGAAACACGGGAGCCTGAACCTAGGGAGGAAGAGAGACGCCGCCCTCAGCCACGTGAGCCTGAACCACGAGGGAATGAGAGGAGTCGCCGTGAGCCATTTGAGTACGGACCTGAGCCATTTGAGCAGTCATGGGAACCTGAGCCACGAGGGGATGAGGGGGCCCACTATGAAACATATGAGCCTGAAAAAAGAGAGGAAGAGAGACAACGCCGTCAGCCACATGGGCCTGAACCACGAGGGGATGAGAGGAGTTGGTACGGAACACAAAGATCTGAACGTAGAGAGAATGAGAGACGCCGCCATCGGTCACATGAACCTGAAACACAAGGGGATGAGAGGAGCGGCTATGAGAGACGTGACCTTGAAACAAGGGAGGTAGACAGGAGCCGACGTCACCCACATGAGCGTGAACAACGAGAGGATGAGAGGAGTTCCCATCAGCCATATGAGCCTGAGCCACAAAGTCATGAGAGGAGATGCCTTGAACATGAATCACTACAAGATGAGAAAAGTCGTTATTGGCACAGAAAATCTGAGAGGAGTCGCTATGAAATATGTGAGACAGAAGCCAGGGAGGAAGAGAGGAGCTGTCGTCAGCCACATGAGCCTGAACCA
>QXTE01000772.1:66847-77898 GCA_003942145.1 Platysternon megacephalum
AGAGAGGATGAGAGGAGCCGCCGACAGCCACGTGAGCCGGAACCTGGAGAGGATGAGAGGAGCCGCCATCAGCCACCTGGGCCTGAACCAGGAGAGGATGAGAGGAGCCACCGTCACCCACGTGAGCCTGAACCAAGAGAGGATGAGAGGAGTCGCCATCAGCCACGTGAGCCTGAACCTAGAGAGGATGAGGGGAGTCGCCGACAGCCACGTGAGCCTGAACCTAGAGAGGATGAGAGGTGCCGCCATCAATCACGTCAGCCTGAACCAAGAGAGGATGAGAGGAGCCACCGACAGCCACGTGAGCCTGAACCAAGAGACGATGAGAGTAGCCGGCATCAGCCACGTGAGCCTGAACCTAGAGAGGATGAGAGGAGCCGCCGTCAGCCACGTGAGACTGGACCAAGAGAGGATGAGGGGAGTCGCCGACAGCCACGTGAGCCTGAACCTAGAGAGGATGAGAGCAGCCGCCATCAGCCACGTGAGCCTGAACCTAGAAAGGATGGGTGGAGTCGCCGTCAGCCACGTGAGCCTGAACCACGAGAGGATGAGAGGAGCCGCCGACAGCCACGTGAGCCTGAACCTAGAGAGGATGAAAGGAGCCGCCGTCAGCCACGTGAGCCTGAACCTAGAGAGGAAGAGAGGAGCCGCCGACAGCCACGTGAGCCTGAACCTAGAGAGGGGGAGGGGAGCCGCCGTCAGCCACGGGAGCCTGAACCAAGAGAGGATGAGAGGAGCCGCCCACAGCCACGTGAGCCTGAACCAAGAGACGATGAGAGTAGCCGGCATCAGCCACGTGAGCCTGAACCTAGAAAGGAAGAGAGGAGCCACCGACAGCCACGTGAGCCTGAATTAAGAGAGGAGCAGAGGAGCCGCCATCAGCCACGTGAGCCTGAACCTAGAGAGGGGGAGGGGAGCCGCCGTCAGCCACGGGAGCCTGAACCAAGAGAGGATGAGAGGAGCCGGCGTCAGCCACGTGAGCCTGAACCTAGAGAGGGGGAGGGGAGCCGCCGTCAGCCACGGGAGCCTGAACCAAGAGAGGATGAGAGGAGCCGGCGTCAGCCACGTGAGCCTGAACCTAGAAAGGAAGAGAGGAGCCACCGACAGCCACGTGAGCCTGATCCTAGAGAGGATGAGGGGAGTCGCCGACAGCCACGTGAGCCTGAACCTAGAGAGGGGGAGGGGAGCCGCCGTCAGCCACGGGAGCCTGAACCAAGAGAGGATGAGAGGAGCCGGCGTCAGCCACGTGAGCCTGAACCTAGAGAGGGGGAGGGGAGCCGCCGTCAGCCACGGGAGCCTGAACCAAGAGAGGATGAGAGGAGCCGGCATCAGCCACGTGAGCCTGAACCTAGAAAGGAAGAGAGGAGCCACCGACAGCCACGTGAGCCTGAACCAAGGGAGGACGAGAGGAGCCGCCGACAGCCACGTGAGCCTGGACCTAGAGAGGATGGGTGGAGTCGCCGTCAGCCACGTGAGCCTGAACCACGAGAGGATGAGAGGAGCCGCCGTCAGCCACGTGAGTCTGAACCTAGAGAGGAAAAGAGGAGCCACCGACAGCCACGTGAGCCTGAACCTAGAGAGGACGAGGGGAGTCGCCGACAGCCACGTGAGCCTGAACCTAGAGAGGAGCAGAGGAGCCGCCGACAGCCACATGAGCCTGAACCAAGAGAGGAGCAGAGGAGCCGCCGACAGCCACATGAGCCTGAACCAAGAGAGGATGAGAGGAGCCGCCGACAGCCACCTGAGCCTGAACCAAGAGAGGATGAGAGGAGCCGCCGACAGCCACCTGAGCCTGAACCAAGAGAGGATGAGGGGAGCCGCCGACAGCCACGTGAGCCTGAACCTAGAGAGGATGAGGGGAGCCGCCGACAGCAACGTGAGCCTGAACCTGTTGAAGGTGAGAGGTGCAGCATTCAGCCACCGACACCTGAGCCACCACATGAGGAGGGGAATTTGCCTCCGTCTAGTGAGCCTGAAGGATGGGAGAATGTGGGGCCCCTGTGTGAGCCGCATGATCCTGAATCAACAGATGATTACAGGAGATGCCCTGCAACACACGAGCCTCCACCCACTGGAGATGAGGGAAGCCAGCTTCAGCCCAGTGAGAGCGCAGCACCAGGGGATGAGGGCCACCCCCAGAAGACAAGTGAATCTGAACCTAGGGAGGATGACGGCAGCCAGCCTCAGCTCTGTGAACCAGAACACAAGGAGGGCGATGGGGTCCTCAGGCAGACACCAGAGTCTCAGCCGCTGGAAGAGGTGGAGAGCCAGGAACAGCCACGTGGCCCGGAACCACGAACGGAAGGGAGCCGCCATCAGCCGCCACAAGGGGGAGAAGTGAGCCCCCTCCAACCAGACACTGAACCTCAACAGGGCGACGGGAGCCGCCATCGGCCAAGGGAGCCTCAAGGAGAGCGTGAGAGGAGCAGCCATCAGGCCAGAGAGCCTCTGCCACGGCTGGGAGAGGAACCCGAAGAAGGTGAATGGAGCCAGAGCCATCCTGAGCCTGCAAACGCAGAGGAGGAGCCGGGTGAGACGGATCCGGATGAAGTCAGGGCCTCGCTGCCTTGCAATCCACTCTATGTCTATCTGCTGGAGCAGACGGTGGAGAAGCAGCTTTACCTAGCACCGCCGCACCAGGAACAGCCATAGTGTGGAAAATGCGGTGGTGCCCACTTTCTCGGTGGAAGGTGTGGGCTTCTGTCCTTTCTGGGCCTTTCCTGCGAAGCTTCCAGCACCTCGTCCCTACAGCTTTCTTCTAGTCTTTTCAGGATTCCTTATAGACTCAGGTGCATGTGAGCATGTTAGCAAGTACGGGCACAAATGTGTCCAACACAAGGGGCTAGCGGGTGCTTTGCCCTTGGGTGAAATCCCCGCTTGGTTTCACATAGGTCTTGGGCTTCACAGGCTGAGGAACAAAAGCTTGATGCCTCAATGACTAGAATAAAGAGTAGTCCAGGCTCTATCTTACTATTGTATCTAGCCACCTTTCTACTGTATCTACTCTAGCATATCTACCTAACTACCGTCTCTAGGTGTCCACTATATGTATCTCTCTCTCTCTACAAACACACCCGTCATCTGTCTATCTATCCATACATTCGTCAATTGTGTCTATATCATATCTACCTCCCTATGTGGTCTAAGTATTTATTGGATCTATTGGGTCATCTGTCAGTGTGCTTATGCTGCACTCATCGCTGTGGTCCTGTGTCTGACTAGCCTGTTTGTTAACTGCTGTCATGCAACACAAAAACCTGTATGTATCTTTCCACCTAACTTGCTGGGCCCTGTGGGAGATTGGACACCATTTCAGTTGGGAAAATGCAGGTTGAAATGCAGGTCTCGGAAGACCACCATTCTGGGAGCATTTAGTTACAGCCCTGCACAATCACTGGCTGAGCGAAATCTCGGCTTCACTCTCCCGCAAGCCTGGAGGCAGATGAGTAGCACTGAGGTATCTAGAGGGGTCTCTTTTTCACATGGTTGTATTGCATGAAAAGTCACAATAAATGACAACTGAGTTCACTGGCTTTGTCTTTTGACATTGTTTCTTGTTGCCCCAAAGGACAATGCACAGGGGAAGGCTTTGTCACCACATCGAAGCTCACACGTATCATTTAAGACCAGCCCCCCCCTAGGACTCTGTTGGTGCCACCACAATAGTGTGTGTGTGTGTGTGTGTGTGTGTGTGTGTGTGTGTGTGTGTGTGTGTGTGTGTGTGTGTGTGAATTTATGATGGAAATGATCAGTTCAGCCAGCAGATGGGGCTGTGACTTAACAACATGACCGAAGAGGCAAGGACGGATCACCATGCCCTGCCTTTGTGAGTTTGTCTGAAACTTGATCTGGGTTTTCAAGTCCGAACCTGCCCCCCCGCCCTGCATTCAGAAAAAATCACGGTAGGAACAATGGATCTGGAATGATCAAATCTCACACTTCAGGGTGCGACTTGGCTACCCCCTCCGCTGGCATGTAGGAGTTCTAGCTCACCCACCCATGTATCGCACGGGCACCCACCCACCAAGGGTGGGAGGGGTTGCAAGTGCTTTGGAGGATAGGATGAAAATTCAAAATGATCTGGACAAACTGGAGAAATGGTCTGAAGTAAATAGGATAAAATTCAATAAGGACAAATGCAAAGTACTCCATATAGGAAGGAACAATCAGTTGCACACATACAAAATGGGAAATGACTGCCTAGGAAGGAGTACTGCGGAAAGGGATCTGGGGGTCATAGTGGACCACAAGCTAAATATGAGTCAATAGTGTAACGCTGTTGCAAAAAAAGCGAACATCATTCTGGGATGTATTAGCAGGAGTGTTGTAAGCAAGACACAAGAAGTAATTCTTCCGCTCTACTCCATGCTGATTAGGCCTCAACTGGAGTATTGTGTCCTGTTCTGGGTGCCACATTTCAGGAAAGATGTGGACAAATTGGAGCAAGTCCAGAAAAGAGCAACACAATTTATTAAAGGTCTAGAAAACATGACCTATGAGGGAAGATTGAAAAAATTGGGTTTGTTTAGTCTGGAGAAGAGAAGACTGAGAAGGGACATGATAACAGTTTTCAAGTAAATAAAAGGTTGATACAAGAAGGAGGGAGAAAAATTGTTCTTCTTAACCTCTGAGGACAGGACAAGAAGCAATGGGCTTAAATTGCAGCAAGGGCGGTTTAGGTTGGACATTAGGAAAAACTTCCTAACTGTCGGAGTGGTTAAGCACTGGAATAAATTGCCTAGGGAGGTTGCAGAATCTCCATCATTGGGGATTTTTAAGAGCAGGTTGGACAAACTCCTGTCAGGGATGGTCTAGATAATAGTTAGTCCTGCCTTGAGTGCAGGGGACTGGACTAGATGACCTCTCGAGGTCCCTTCCAGTTCTATGATTCCTCTAAAGTATCAGGTACTGGTCCTGCCAGAGGCAGGATACAGGATGTGGTGGAGCAGTGTTCTGATCCAGCAGGACAAACCTTGGGTTATAGGTTCCTGCCTGATACTGACGTGCTGTGGGATGCACTAAGTGATGATGTTGTTACATATAATATGACGGTTGTGTATCTTGATGATAAACATATGTCCACACAGATGGCCTGTCCGGAAACATCCTCCTCATACACAGTACACTCAGGGCCGGCTTTACGAAGTGCGGGGCCCGATTCGTGGGGGCGGGGCTTGTACTCACCGGGCGGGCGGCGCTCGAGTCTTCGGCAGCGCTCCGGCCGGGGGAGCGGGGCCGCGGGGCTTGCCGTGCTCCGGCCGGAGCGCGGGGCCCTCTTAGGCACGGGGCCCGATTCTGGGGAATCGGGCGAATCGGCCTAAAGCCGGCACTGAGTACACTGACCAAACACAGAACCATTTGTAAAGCATCCCCTTCAAAATCTGGTATTTCAGATCAAACTTGACCTGAATCTCTCCTGCCTTGGAATTTGGTCTTGTAGCAAAGAAAAAAGAAATGTCCAAATCCAGCTAGCTCTGGTTTTGCCTTTCGGTGGGACACAAAAAGTGGAATTTTCAAAACTGCCTAAGTGAGTTGGGAGCCCAAGGGCGAGTGGTTTTGAAAACCTCCTGCAAAGAACATGGCTTTCCACTCAGTTTTCATACACACTGACATTTTTCAGAGAATTTTTCAGGTTCCAGTTTTTTGGAAAAATATGATGGAAAAAAGAGATTTTGGGAGATAAATTTCCCCCCAAAATTTGATGAAAATGGAGATGGGGGGAATTTTCTCTCCAAAAAATCGATGAAACCAGACACTTTGGGAAAGGGAAAAATTTCCCCAATATTTGATTAAAACACTCCCCGCTCCCCTCGGGTGACCAGATGTCCCAATTTTATAGGGACAGTCCCGATATTTGGGGCTTTTTTTTATATGGGCTCCTATTACCCCCCACCCCCATCCCGATTTTTCACACTTGCTATCTGGTCACCCCTACCCCCTGCCCATGGAAATTTCCATTTAGTTAAAAAGCTATTTTGCATCACAAAAAAATTTAGTGCAAAATTTCCATCCAGCTCTGCTTTGGGCCTAGTTTTAGGGCCAGATTTTCCAGAGAAATATGCAGCTAACAGCTCTCATTGAGAACAATGGCAGACCCTCCCTTCCACCCACACACCCACCTTGTTCTCAATGAGTGCCAAATACTTTTCAAAAGCTGGCTCCTTTGTTCTGCTGCCTAACTGGGAGCTGAGGAGTCTGGAAAACCTGGCTCTGAATATCCAGATGCTGCGTTTAAAGAAATCAAAACCTCCACGTTGATTTGTATGGTGGAGGAATGCAGACATACAAGCTGCTGCACCGTGCAGAAGCTGCCTGGATGCAAATAAAATGTGTTTCTTATAAAGTTTCTTGCTCTGACATTTACTGATCACAGGCCGGGAAATCAGATTTAGCATCGCGGCATTTTAACCAGTGACATGGACAACAGCGCTTGCCATTTTCAGACAGACTTCCGCTCGGGCTAGAATTGCTTAGCTGTCCACGGTGATCTGAGTTTCTCTCAGGTTTGCTCAGTGAACCAGGAAACTAAACCCACACAGGCTGGGGTAGTTTTCACTGCAGCCAAGTCAATGGGCCAGATTCTCCTCTCATTCACACGAATGGAAACTCCACTGGGACAGATCCTCTGCTGACGTAACCCGGCATGGTTCCATTAAGCCAATTTACAGCAGCAGAGAAGCTTGTGGCCCCGCTGACTTCAGGGGAATTACAGCTGATTGACACTGGGATAAGAGACTGGAGAATCAGGCCCACTGTGTGTATCACGAGCAGAAATTCCCTGATCTGCCCTCTCGCAGCTTGATTTGATACCAGCTGAGAAACATCAGATGGGGCAGATTGATTGATTGCTAGAAAGCTACAGAGACGGACTCAGCTGCGGGTGGCAGCATAAATAATATAATAATATATGGAGATATACCTATCTCATAGAGCTGGAAGGACCCCGAAGGGTCATTGAGTCCAGCCCCCTGCCTTCATTAGCAGGACCAATTTTGCCCCAGATCCCTAAGTGGCCCCCTCAAGGATTGAACTCACAACCCTGGGTTTAGCAGGCCAATGCTCAAACCACTGAGCTATCCCTCCCCCATAGTTTGGGCAATTCCTGAAAAGCAGTGGCTGGAGCTGTTCCGGTGGCATGGCTGGGGTACATTCTTGCGAGAACCCTTGAGCAAGCGATACAGGAAACCCCGTTTAAAGCTTCTGCAGGGCTAGGAGAAGTGGAACTCGTTCAGGCAGAAATTCACCCTTGTGCTGTGAGGGCGATAAATGGTGTATGGGCCTCGTGCTGGGTCCTCTGCACAGGGTTGAATTAATTTCCCCCTGAGTGAGATAAACAGGGGAAAGAGAAGTTGGCAGGTGAGACGCTGCCACGTGGAGTCAGCGAGATGAGCCAGCAGCTCTGTGCCAAGGACAGGGAGCGGCTGGAGAGCTGGCACGGGCAGAGGCAGCTTGCGGAGCAGGTATAAATCCCATAATCCAAGTCAGGGCAGCGAAGCCATTTCTGGAAGCCAGCGAGAGAGAAGACTGAGCACCACAGCACCCGCACTGGTGACAACTCTGACCACACAGATTTAAAATAAACAACAGGAAATGCTTCTTCACACAACACACAGTCGACCTGTGGAACTCATTGCCAGAGGATGTTGTGAAGGCTAAAAGTATAACTGAGCTCAAGAAAAGAACTAGATAAGTTCCTGGTGGATAAGTCCATCAATGGCTATTAGCCAAGATGGTCAGGGATGCAACCCCATGCTCTGAGGGTCCCTAAGCCTCTGAATGCCAAGGGATGGATCACTTGATAATTGCCCTGTTCTGTTCATTCCCTTTGAATCACCTGGCATTGGCCACTGTCACTATCTGAATCTGGGCTATATGGATCATTGGTCTGACCCAGTATGGTTCTCATGCTCTTATGTTAAGCTCTGCCCCCCACCCCGGCTAGAAATGGGGTCAGCAGGACTCATACAGGAGGCACCACGGTGTACTAGCTCAGGTAGTGGATTAGAATTCAGGAGAGCTGGGCTGTAATCCCCATTCTTCCACTGCCCTGCTGTGTGACCTTGGGCCAAGTCACTTCCAGCTGTGTGCCTCAGTTTCCCCTCCCACCCTATGTCTCTTTAGGCTGGAAGCTCTTTGTGGCCTGGGCTGTCTGTGCAGTGCCCAGCCCAACGGGGGCCTGTTTTCAGCCGTGGCTTGTGGGTGCTACAGTTATAATAAATGCTACACATCAGACCACGTCCTGACACCAGTTACACCCAGGCCACCTCACTGAAGTTACAGGCGAGGCATTTGTTTATGCCACGGTCCCAGGGTGTCTTCAGTCAGATAGAGCTCTGCTACAGGGAACAGCTCCGTCTGCACTAGACGCAGTGGTTCTCAAACTTTTTTCCCCCGCGGATCACTTGAACAGTGCTGAGGGTCTCGGCGGACCATTTAATGATCTTTCCACATGTCATTTGTACCATTAGCTCACTATTGTAAACCGCTTTGGATAAAAGCGCTATATTAAAAAAACAACGTAATAATAATTAACTTTTTTTGTTCTACAAATAAAAGCACACAACTCATATTTTCATATCCGTAGTCTTACCTTTCTAATGCAACGGATGTGCCCTCTCTGCCCTGCTGCGGCAGCCCCCGAGCTGGGGCTGGGAAGAAGGGCGGGGGTCTCTCCCTCGCCACAGCAGCCACAGAGCTGAGTCTGGGAAGGAGGGCTCTCTCTCCCCGGAGCTGCCCTGGAGCTGGAGAAAGTTGCCTCTTTCTCTGGCCGCCACAGCCCTGCATTGTCCCAAATTCCCCCCACCCCCTCTTCTCACCCCACTGCCCCCTCCCACCTACCCCCGATTCCCGCCATGGCCACCACCTCACCTTACATGTGCATCTTCTCCAAGGTCCAGGCACCTAATTAGTGGAGCCATGCCTGCGTAGCTCCACTAATTAGGTCGGTGGCCCTTCGGTCTCTTGGGTGCGGCCGCCCACGCACACACCTTAGAGGGAACTATCCGCGGACCACCTGAATGGAGCTTGCGGCTCATTGGTGGCCCACGGACCACAGTTTGAGAACCTCTGCACTAGAGGACTTTCTTCCCGTTCCCCTTGCAGAATCCCAGGTAGGCCTTAAGCAAATATTATATTGCACTGAGTCATTAACTCTTCCGAGACTCAGGTAAGTAGTGTAATGAACTGGGGCATGTGCAACCACTGCCTTCTGCTGCTTAGAAGCACTATTGCTCCCCTGTGTGTCAGAAGCCTTACACTGCCTACAGCTGAGGGGGAGTCCCCAGCAGCTAACATAGCAGAGGCCTGGGCTTTGGAGCTGGAGGGTCTGGATTCTAGCCCTGCTGATGCCCTGAATGTCCATGGAGACGAAGGCCCAGATAGATCCACAGAGGTATTTAGGCTCCCAACTCCCATTGCAATTCATGGGAGTTAGGAGCCTAAACACCTTTGAGGATTCAAGTTCATGAGAGTTAGGAGCCTAAATACTTCTGTGGATTGCAATTCATGGGAGTTAGGAGCCTAAATACTTCTGTGGATTGAAATTCATGGGAGTTAGGAGCCTAAATACTTCTGTGGATTGCAATTCATGAGAGTTAGGAGCCTAAATACTTCTGTGGATTGCAATTCATGGGAGTTAGGAACCTAAATACTTCTGTGGATTGCAATTCATGGGAGTTAGGAGCCTAAATACTTCTGTGGATTGCAATTCATGGGAGTTAGGAGGCTAAACACCTTTGAGGATCTGGGCCCCAGGGGCTATGGGCCTGTTTATGGCATTGCCACAGCCCTATGGGCAAACAGAGGCACCCCCCCCCCCCGTTCAGCAGCTTAGCAAAGGGTCCCCCCGCCCCGAGTCTCTGCAGCGGAGAAGGGAAAACTCGGAGGAACGAGAAACTCAGGAGGAAAAGAAAGAGGAAAAGAAGTTGAAAGAACTAAAGGAAAAGGGGGGGGGGCAGCAAACAGCCCAACGGGAAGATTCAGCCCAAAGCACATTCCTGGCCGCCCGCAGCCCGAGGTGGGGCCGGTGTTTGCTCAGCGGCACCAAACAAACCTGGCAAGTCCGGATCCGCCGTTAGCCGGGCGGAGCCTTCGCCCAACCAGGCGAGAGGGGCCGGGCCGGCCGGGCTGCCAAGGGCGGTGGCCGGGGCGGGGCCGGGCTCAGAGAGCGCCCCAGAGTCTGTTCCTCGCAGCGGTCCGCGATCCGCTCCTCTGCTGCAGCCATGGTGAGTGGGGGGGTCCCCGGGGGTGGGGGGCTCGGGCCGGACCCAGTCCAGGGACCAGGACTTGCTGGGGAAAACAACGGCGGAGTTTCCCCCCCAGGCAGCGGGGAGCAGCCCCCGGCCGAGTTATAAACTCTCCCTGGGAAGAGCTGGGGGGGCAGGGCCAGGCCCCAGGGGAGCCCGGGACAGAAGCGCCCCTGGAGTTTTTAGCAGGTCAGATGCACACAGGACTGGCAATGGGGGGCGCTGAGCTCAGACCCCCCCCCCCCCATGGCCTGGAAGGGGGGAAAGGGGAGAGGGGGGCGGGGTGCTGAGCTCAGCCCCCCCCCCCCCATGGCCTGGAAGGGGTGAAAGGGGAGAGGGGGGCGGGGTGCTGAGCTCAGCCCCCCCAAAGGCCTGGAAGGGGAGAGGGGGGCAGGGTGCTGAGCTCAGCCCCCCCCCAAAGGCCTAGAAGGGGTGAAAGGGGAGAGGGGTGCTGAGCTCAGCCCCCCCCCAAAGGCCTGGAAGGGGTGAAAGGGGGGTGGGGTGCTGAGCTCAGCCCCCCCCCCAAAGGCCTGGAAGGGGCGAAAGGGGAGGGGGGGCTGGGACAATATGTGTAGGGGGGGGGGGGCTGAGAGCCATGGAACCAAACTGTAAAGCCTGTTATGTGATGGGAACCACGTCTAGCCAGAGGGTGCAGCACCTCTGGGTGGGGCCCCAGCTAACATGATGGATCAGGGCTCCAGACTTCTCTGGGCAGGCCCGTTGGGNGCCCCCCCCCCCAAAGGCCTGGAAGGGGTGAAAGGGGAGAGGGGTGCTGAGCTCAGCCCCCCCCCAAAGGCCTGGAAGGGG
>QXTE01000772.1:82141-102671 GCA_003942145.1 Platysternon megacephalum
GGGGGGGGGGGCTGAGAGCCATGGAACCAAACTGTAAAGCCTGTTATGTGATGGGAACCACGTCTAGCCAGAGGGTGCAGCACCTCTGGGTGGGGCCCCAGCTAACATGATGGATCAGGGCTCCAGACTTCTCTGGGCAGGCCCGTTGGGAGGAGGAGCTGGGCTGTGGCTATGATCTCACTCTCTTCCCCTCCTGCCTGCCTCTCTCTCTCCCGCCCCAGACGCACCCCTCTACCCAGCTCTTTCTCTTCCCCTCCTCAGCTCTCCAGCCGGCTGCTCCCGTCCCCACACTGGGGGCCAGCCCCTGCCCTCGGGACCCAGCTCCCCCGTGGCCTCTGGGCAGAGCTGGCCCCACACAAGAGGATATTACGCAGCCGGGTTTGGGGTTAAGGAAGCAGGGGCGGGACTCGTTTCCTATCCCACACAACCAAAAAAGGCTAAATTCAGCAGCAGGGAGGAGAGGGCGAGTGATTCCCCAGGGGGGCAGAGACTATGGGTGGGTGAGGGGGCAGACACCCCCCCTCCCCTTTCCTTGGATCCTCCCCCATAGCTCAGGCACTGCCCAGCGCTTTCCTGTCCCTGAGTCACCCAGCTGCCTTTTCATCTTCCCGGCCTCCCTGGCTCCCCCCCTTCCCGCCCTCGCCTCGGCTTGCTGGGGGAGCAGCACAAACCCTGCGCCAAAGAGGCTGGAGGCAGAACTGGCTCCTGCTCACCAGCAGAGAGGGGCTGGCAGTGCCCGAGCCCTGGGCCAGGCCAGAAGGGGGCAGGCAGCGCGGCTCCCCCCTTTGCCCCAGGACAGGATCGGGGCTGGCGCAGCGCTGCCCCTTCCCGCGGATGCAGCCTCCTTCGAGGGGGGCCAGCCCTGCTGTGGAGGGACCGCAGCCAGGCCCATGAGGGGAGGGCAGGCCGCACGGCCCGCTCATTCCCTAGAGGCAGGAGGCGTCGTCCCATTTGCCCGCCCCCGTAACCAAAGTCCGACTGGAACTGGTGCCTTAGAGGAAAGAGGCCCCAGCTGCTATTCTCTGATGCACATGAGCCAGCCAGGCCCCCTGCCGTGGGGCTGGATTGGAAGTGAAACCCCTATACCCCATTCCCCGTGCCCTCCTGAGCCAGCCATTCCTCCCTGAGCCGGCGCCCCCTCGCCGGGAAAGACCCCACATCCCATTCCCCAGCCCAGGCCTCTGCTCTGGGGCCAGGCTAGAATCAGCATCTCTTACAGAGGAAAGGCTGCACATGCCTTTCGCTGATCCCCAGAACCAGCCGTCCTGCCCATTGCCCTGGGACGAGGTAGGAAGCATTGCCCCCTTGAGGGGAGAGACCCCATCACCCACTTCCCACCCTCCCCCTCAAGCCAGCCAGTCCTGCCTTTCACCCTCTTACTGTCCTGTCCGACAGGTACCCCCTGTCCGCATTGTTCAGAGCAGGGAGATCATTGCAGGATCCCGCCCTATTTCCATTTCTCTCTTCCCTCAGAATTTCTCCCATGACAAACAAGGGTTGTGGGGGGGAGGGGAATGCATTTTTCTCTCCCCCACCTTCCCCGTGATTGGTAGCCAAAGCCAATTAATATTAACAAGGGCGGTAAAAAAACCAGACACAGTCTATTCCGAAGAATCTCTCTTGCACAACCTCAGTGCAGACACACCCAGCTCCTCCTGCCCTGCAAGGCAACATAGCAGTTCCCAGGGGGCAGCCGTACTGTAGCTTGGAGGAGGCTGGCGCGCTGGGCCTGTACCCAGAACCCACCGACGATTCACCCCCTTCCCTGCACCGGGCTCTTTCCGCCACTGCCGGGAGGTTCCTGCCCCGGCAGGGAGACACTTGCAGCAGTTCGCTCATGTCCAACGGGCAGTTAGTTGCTGGACTGGGCTGGCAGCTGCATCTCATCTGTGGTCTCTCTTGCAACATCCGTGTCCGAGGGAGCAGGAAGTGCCTAGGAACCGAACGCTGTGGAAGGGATTGCACCAGACTGCCTGGGGAACTAATAAAGCTGTAGCCAATAGAGCCTGAGCAGCAGCACTTAGTTCTAACCTCAGACCCCGCACTGCCTCGGGGCCCAGGGAATAGAAGCCAGGACTCCAGATTGCCACTCCCCTGTTCTAACCCCTAGACCGTAGTCCCCACCCAGAGCTTGGGAAAGAAGCCAGGAGTCCTGACTCCCAGGCTCCTGCTTAACCACTAGACCACGCTACCGGAAGTGGGATCAGAACTTGGGCATCCTGGCTCTGTCCTTGACTAACCCCTGGACTCCCCTCCCATTTCAGTGCTCCCTTTAGAGGCGGCATTCGCCAGAGCCAGGAGGGGTTTGTGCAGGGTAGGGTGACTCGCCGGTAGCACCAGGCGTTTGCCGCTGGGAGTGTGTGTGTGGGGGGGTCTCATCAGTGATGCGTTTTCGTCGCTGCAGTCGAAGCTCCCCGTGTCCCCGACAGAAACGGAGCGCTGCATCGAGTCCCTGCTGGCCGTCTTCCAGCGCTACGCCGGGCGCGAAGGCGACAACTGCACGCTCTCCAAGAAGGAGTTCCTCAGTTTCATGAACGCCGAGCTGGCTTCCTTCACAAAGGTGAGCTGTCCCCTCCTGTGGGACGCCCAGCCTGGGAGGGGCGGGAGGGATTCCAGCGACTGCCAATGTTACAACCTAGCAGCTCTGCTGAGTCGCTGGCGGGGACACGGCTGGGCGGGAAAAGGCTTCCAAAGGGGCTCTTGTCTGCGGACGTGGCTTGGAAACCAGCTGGTGCAGCTTCCTTTCCCCCATTACAGCACGTCTCCAGCTGTCACTCGCCCAGGCAGAGCCCACCGGGGGGGGGGGGCGGAGGAAAGAGCCGTGGCCTTTGGAACTCCCTGCCACCAGATCAGGATGCAAAATGCATCTCTGTCTAGGCTCGGACTCCCTCTGGCAATTAACCTCCCTGGTACTGACCTGTGCAGGGGACCGGCCTCGCTGGCTGTAGGGGATTGGGGAGTCCGCCCCCTCTATTTTGTTGTAGGATCTCGATCCACAATTCCACGAAGGGTGCCCAGATATGACAATATGGGTCTCCTTGTAACTGCAAGCAGGGATACTAGTAAAAACCCTCCTTGGCCTTCCGCAGAACCAGAAGGACCCAGGAGTCCTGGACCGGATGATGAAGAAGCTCGACTTGAATTGCGATGGGCAGCTGGACTTCCAGGAGTTCCTGAACCTCATTGGGGGCATCGCGCAGGCTTGCCATGTTGCACTGTGCATGCAGGCTCCCCCTGGCCACCACCAGACCAAGAAACTGTGACCCCGCCCAACCCACACCTACAGCCCAGCAAACATTCCCGATGCACCCTGTGCAAGACCAACGGTCAGCTTCAGACCTGCCCCCAGTGTGTGTGGGGGGGCTCTCATTGCTTTTGTATCAGTAAAATAATGGTATAAAAATTCCTACTCAGTAGTTTTTTTTTAATCTCAAAAAGTTGGGGGGGGGGGAGGGGTGCATAATAAGGGACCCTCATAGCTCCAGTTTGAGCACCAAACTGGGAGCCAGGACTCCTGGGTCTTTTCCCTGCTGTGCCACTGCTCTTTGGGATGGGATGCCTCCCCTCTCTGCCTCAGTTTCCCCACCTGTAAAGCAGGGGGATAATGCCAATTATCCACTTTTTGTCAAGTGAGCTCTATAGATGAACGAGCACCATATAAATCCAAATTCTGAGAATTATTTTAGGGATTTTATGATCATTGCGTCGGACTTCTTTAAACAAAGGAATGGGGAGGGCAAATATGTAATGTTAAAGGGTAAGATAGATCAGTGCAAAATGCAGCAGCTACAGGGTCATGAAACTAACATTTAGGGCTGCAAAGGATTTGGGGTCATAACTTGCCGACTCATAAGGGATAGTCAAACTCTTGAGATTGGATCAGTGAAGCGCCCCCTGGTGGTGCTGTAAATCAGGTCAGCAACACTGAGACGTGGGCTGTCTCCAGGCCTGAGCTGGGAGAACAGGGCTGTTAACAGAGCAGGGACCCTAAAAGGGGAGAAAAGCTGAAAAGGTGAGGGTGAGGGTCTGAACAATACGGGGCCTTCTCAGGGGAGGGAAATGTCTGTGATTAGAGAAAGAGGGGAGAAAGTCCCACAACAGCATGGAGATCCCCCCATACAGCTGCTAGCCGTAGTAAAGTCACAAACTCGGGGTTGGGTGTCCTCGAGCACGTGGAAATGTGCTAGGGCATCAGGTGGGATTGTCCTGGGTGAGACTCTCCCCCCACTGGTAGAAATGTTCCAGGCGTGACTCTTGAGCGACACTAGCAATCTTACACTTCCTGTTCAAACGGTCCTGAACAGCTCAGAATCTGGAAACTCAACCCGCTCCACATGCGTGTGCTGGCCTATTTCACAGCTTGGTTTTGGGAACAAGGCCACACTGACGTCAGATAGTCTGAGGCCAGACGCAACCACTGTGATCGCCTAAGTGTGACCACAGGCCAGAGAACTTCCCCCAAAATAATTCCTAGGGCAGAACTTTTAGAAAAACATCCAACCCTGATTTTAAAATGGTCAGTAATAGTGACTCCGCCACCACCCTTGGTAAATTGTTCCACTGGTTAATTACTCACACTTAGTAATTTACGCCTTATTTCCAGTCTGAATTTGTCTAGCTTCCACTTCCAGCCATTGGCTCATGTTAGACCTTTCTCTCTAGACTGAAGAGCCCGTTTATTAAATATTTGCTCCCCCTGAGGGTACTTCTAGATTGTGATCATGTCACTCCTTCACCTTCTCTTTGTTAAACTAAGTAGATTGAGCTCATCACTATAACTAGCACACACAGATTTAGAGCAGGGGAGGGAGGATATGCCATACAGTGCTTTGCCCATCCTCTCAAGGGCACCAGTGGCTGGGGTAGGGAGCAGCTGCTGTTTCTGAAGAGATGTAAGTATGGTTAGCAGCCCCTCAGCAGGTTGGGAAGAGGTCACATTAGATTATCATAACACTCCCTTTCTGGCCTTAAAGGGAGTTATTCCAAAATAGCTATTCCTGATACATTCTGGAACAAGAGCACCCACACCTGGAGTTCATCAGGAATAATCTGCTTTGAATTCACCCTCCCTTATTCTGGATTAATTTTCATGTGTAGACACACCCAAAATCTATATTAAAAACAAAATGGGAAAGGCACCATTCTGACCATGGGAGCTCCTGCACAGCACAGAGAACCTCACCCAGTGGGTCAAGCCCAGAACTTCTGGCCGACTTAGAACCTCTCAAGTTTTCCATGTCTCATTCCCCACACATTAAATAAACCCAACTCGGCACTTCACAGATGCTTTCCCCTCTTGACCGTCAAGCTGCAAGGCCGTCACTGAGCCGTATTCCCTACCCCATCCCTCCACGTCATTAGACCCTGTTCAGGGCAAACACCAGAAGCAACTAGGCCTGGGGAAGGGGCCATTTCTTATGGGAAAATCTTCCGTATTTCCCAGTGAATCAGGAGTTCCGCTCTCTCTAAAGCAAAGCCTCAATGCTTTATGAGCGTGACTGTCCCTTTAAAGCCCTCAGGAGCAGCACTCGAGTACAGAGCAGTGCAGCTCCACCTGCTTACATCACTCCACCAAGTAAGCTGGAACAACCAGCCCATTGTAGGCTCTGTCAGAACAGCTGAACCAGTGAAAGGGGGAGGCCGGTCGGTTAATTCACTTTATTAACATGAAAAGGAGACAACGTTGGGAAAAGCTGCTAAGGACAAAAATCAACCAAAGCGCTGGGATTCCAAGCCACTTTCCCGCTCCCGTCAGAGAAGGGACACAAAGTCCGTGAGCTTGCTTGGATCAGGACTCGACTGCCCATAGGACAAACTCACGATTCCACACAGGGCCATGCTGAACTTGAACCAGGCCAAGCCGGGTTCTCAGAGCCCTGGTTCTGCGTCACCGTCTAGGAGGGATGGAATCTGTGACTGGAGAAGGGGTGTAAGGGGGGGGGGGGGGATTTCCATATGGTGTGTCTGTCTCTGGTCACAACAAAGGCTCTTGGGC
This sequence comes from Platysternon megacephalum, assembly GCA_003942145.1. NCBI lineage: Eukaryota > Metazoa > Chordata > Testudines > Platysternidae > Platysternon > Platysternon megacephalum. The sequence goes on from QXTE01000772.1 coordinate 88,137, forward strand.
AGAGGGAATGTTCTCTTCTGATAAGGGCGATGCTGCCTCTAGTTAACGGGGTGAATGTCACATGAACTGCACCTTGTGACAGGATCCCATGTTATTACTTGTTGCGCTCAGGGGAGGGGGCGGGCGTTTCACCAGGGCTTGCCAACTGTGGCGTGGGAGGGAAGAGCAGATCTCTCAAATTGCACACTTCACAGCAATGGTGCAAAGGATCCAGGGGCAGCGGTTCGATTAGGAGCTGGAACGAAGGAAGGGAGAAGCAGAAGCAAGATGCCGGTTTTAGGGTCGCAGGACTGAAGGTCTAGCCAGAGGGAAGCCGGAAGTTCCTGTCTCTCCAGCCTGGGGCAGGGCCTTAGCGGAACTGGAGTGGGCTGATTCGCAGCCCAATGACGTCTTTGCCGATCTCTGTCACCTGGAGAATAAAAGGGAGGCGGTTAATGGTTAACAGCAACACAAGCTTGGGGTTCCCGGCACCGATAGCTTCTATCAGGACACACTGCAGGGACTGACTGTGCTGGGATGGATGGAGACAGCTTGAGAACCTCATCTCAACCACATGCAGCTTTGTGCCACTCAGCCTCCTCCTACAGCCCAGAATCCTAGTCCAAATGGCATCAACGGGACCAGGATCCAGCCCTATGTGCATTACAAAGAACTGCTGGCACAGTTCTCCTGGCCTGCCCCCGGACGATGGCTGCGATAGAAGAACCAGCCTTTTAAAATGAAGTACTGAGCAGGAGGCTCAGTCTAGAGCGACCCGCAGGGCTCGAGGAAGGCCAGACCCAGTTGTGCTTTGATTTGTAGGACGTGCTGCTGCCGCTGCTATTCTGAAAGGTCTCTCAATGAAAAGAAAGATGAACTGCCCAGCTGGCAGCTGAGGCAGGAGCATGCACACCCTGGGCTGCTCAAGTCACTCCCCAGAGACAAACGGGCGCTCTCCCACCAGCAGCTCCAGGCACTTGTGGTCACACGCTCCTACGGCGCCCCTAGACCAAGCTCAGCCCATCCTGTGTCTGTCCCTGATCTGAAGGAGCCACAGCCTGCGAGTGGCAGGGACACACACACACAGCTCAGGGTAACCCATGCGGCCTGTTAGTGAGGGGATTTCACTGCAGCACCAGCCACCCTGCACAGTCCCCATCCCCAAGGAGCTGTCAGCACTTCCCCAACTTTATACACATCGCACCACTCCAACGTGGAGGGGGCCGGCAGCATGGAGTACAAGGGGGATGGCGTGTTTGGGACAGACACCAGGGCGAACACCGGCTCTTCAAGTGCCAGGCAGTCATTACAACCCTTGCAGAGCAAACGGAAGCTGGGTGATAAAGGTCTCCCCAAGCCCCCACTCAGCTCAGATCCACCCGCCCTGGGAAGGATGAAGGGCTGAGTTGAACCTGCTAGGATTAGAACCTGGGGTTCCAGGGATTCTCAATATTTCAACCCTGCGGCCTGAACCACTGATGTTCCCTCCTGCTTATGAGTCACCCTCCTGCTGAGACTCAAGGGAAACATTTACAGAGAGCATTAGGCAGGGAGAATTCGTCAGGAGGAGCCACGGAGCAGAGGTGGGGGAGGAGGAGACACCACCACCAGCGGTGCCCTTACCGTGGTGACTCGGCAGATCTGGCCCCGGAACTCGGGGCAGTAGCAGGCGCCGCTGAGCGGGCACTTCTCCACCGGCTTGCCGCGGTAGATAGGCCGGTAGGAGGCAGCGCAGATGTCGAAGGGGTTGTGCATGTCGTAGTTGAGCTGGTAGGTGTCGGTGGGGTTCTTCTCGCAGGCGGACAGGATCTTGCGTGTCTAGGGAGGGAAGGGGAAGCATTAGCGGAGAATGGAGAGTCAGCCTCCCTGCCTGAGACATACATCCCCACTGCCCCAGCCCCAAGCTCACTGCTTCCCACTGCACGGCCTCCCCCGCCCACCTTTGCCCTGCTCAGCCTGGTCCCATGGGGAGTGACGGGACCTGAGCACACCAGGCCCCAGGCCCCCCTCACTGTGCCCTGCACACTTACCTGCTGCGACACTTCGGGCTTGGGGCCCAGCTCCAGGAGTCGGCGAGCGAAGGTGGCGGCTGTCTTGAAGTTTTTGAGCTTAAAGAAGAGATTGAGGGCGGTGCGCAGCACAAGGATCATGTGGACGGGCTGCAGGTTGGAGTGGGTGAAGTATGCTGCCATCTGCATTGGGGGAAGCCGGGGAGAGAGAACACCATCACTAGGGGGCAGCGTTTGCCAATTACCTCGCGGAGCAAAGATAGAGTTGCATTTTGGGAGGCGACCCCGCCCTAGCACAATGCAGTCTGGCTGCTAGAGGGAGCAGGACAAACCCAGCGGGGTGGAGCTGCAGAGGGACAAGCCAGTCTCAGGCTGACAATCAGTGCTGTTGATGGTATGGGAGGCGGGTTAGTATAAGGCCTGCTTCACAGGTGGGGAAACTGAGGCCTGGTGACTCGCCCCAGGCCACCCGGGGAATCCGCGAGAGGGACTGGGCATTGAATTCAGGATTCCCAGTCTCCTATCACCACTAGCCCATTCTCTCCCAGAGCCAGGAACAGAGCCTAGGAGTCCTGGCCATGATAACTGGAGTGCAGCGCAGCGTCTGTACCTCGCAGGTGCGTTTCTGCTGCTCCAGGGTCTCTTTGGGGAGCTTCTTCCTCTCGATCTCCATCGACAGCCCCACGATGTACTCTCGGCAGATGGCGATCAGCTGCTGGGCCTGTGACGAGGAGAGAGAGAGTCAGGCCCCATTCGCCCGCAGCTCCTGAGAGGGAGTGGAACGGGAGCCGGGAAGAGAGGTGCCCCTCACCTCAGCGATCTCCTGCTTGTTATCCACCACCAGCAGCGGCACGCTCAGCAGGATGGCGCGGAACTTCTCCACCGCCTCCTCGAACTTGCCAGCCGTGGTCAGCTGGTAGCAGACTTGCAGGCGCTGGATCAGGTCGTTGAGCTTCAGGCCGACGACCGGGAGGGCATTCTTCAACCCGGCGTCCTTCCTGGAGGGGCGGGAGCTTTAGTGAGAAACTGGGATCCAGGAGGCCCACTGGACCCCGGAGGGGATGGGGGGGGAGGAGGGGCAAGCTTACCCTGATGGGCCATCTGCACTACAACCAGTCAGTGACACGTTGGCCTGGCTGAACTAGGTCCACACTGCAGCTCCTTGGCCATCACAGCTGTGTGGCAACCACGGAGGGGTCGCCAAGCCTCCCCTGCTGCCTGACTGGTGCATGCTGGGAAAATCTGGGTCGCTATCCCATAATGCCTCAGCTACCCCTGCAGAGGACGTACTTCCAGATGCCCAAAGCTCGGCCGGAAGAAACCTCACCTGCCTCACCCTGTTTAAGCTCTAACAAGGGGATGACAAAGTCCTTCCCGTCATCAGAAAACAGCCCTGGGATGGAATTCTCCCTAGAACTTGTGCTATCAACAGAGGGGCCAGTCCCAGATCCACTCAAGAGCCACTGATTAACACTGAGCCGTTTAAAAAAACTATTCAAAATGTGCTTGTTTACGTCAGGGGAAAGGGAAGGCGACACCAGGCAGGGAGTGGGCGGGGCCTGAACATGACTCGCACATTGGGCGCTAACCTGCAGGTAACTATAACCACCAACCCCTCCAACCAGCAGCATCCAGGGAAGAGTCAGGGGAAATGGCAGAGAGGCCGGATTCCGCCCTGCTGCTCACCAGTTACGATGTGGGTATCCATACATGGCGGGCAGGCAGGGAAGTGCTTGGTAGGTGGTGCGGCCCCGGGCATAGGTCTGCAGGAACAGCTGCTTGTAGGGGCCAAAATTAGTCACTCCCACTTGGTCGTGGAGGAGCTGAAGAGAAAGAAGGGAAGCACCACACTTATAGGCTGCTCACTGCGTAGGAGCAGCTCCAACCCCGCCCACAGCCTAGACTGGGATCTCCTCCTGCGCAGACATTAGCCCCCCAGCCTATTCGAACTTCTCCGTTGTACCTGGGGAACCTGAAGCACAGGGAGGAGACGTGACTCGTCCAAGCAGACACAGTGAGTCTGCGATAGAGACTGAAAGAGAACCCAGGCGCCCTGAGCTTTAGCCGAGAAACTCTCCTCTTCCTTAGTGAGGTTAATCCAGTATTGCCAGGCAGTCACAGGAAGGCAGTGGGGTGGAGCTCCCAGAGCACCGGGGAGGGATTTGGCCACATCTTCCCATTAACATCTCACCCCGAGAAGGGACCTCTAACCCTGACCTTCAAACTGAACAGATGGGGCATGAAACTACTGCATAATCTGCCTTGAGCACCCCATATCAGCTGACACCCCTCTGCCTGACTACCCCCTCGCTGGAAGGGGTCACAAACAGGAGGGAGAGAGGGGATCTCTGGGACTCTCCGGCGTAACTTACCCGCATGGCTGTCTCAAAGGAACCACCCAGGATGTGATCAACAGGCAGCTGGGAATTGTTACACCAGACCTAAGGGAGAGGAGGAAATACATTACAAGAGGGGCTGTTGGGGGGGGTCACGCCTGCCCAATGCTACCCAACACACTCACATCCCATTCAACGCCAGCAGCAGGGCTCCAGCCACTTCTCCCAACAAGGCACCACCAGTTCCTGATGCTGATAATTAACCAGTGCAGGAAGGTGAGCAGGAGGGACCAGACCAGGAAAGGCAGGTACCTGAGGGAGAAGGTTTCAGAGCGAGGCACGGCGGGTTTGTCCTGTTACCTGAGCTGGGCTGGTGCCCTTGGTGGGTGGCACAAAGAATCCATCTTCGGCTCCTCCTGCCGGGCCAGCAGGGACATCCTAGGGGAGCAAACGAGGCACTGATTAGCTAGTCAATGCCGTGCTGGTGACTGACAGCTCTGCAGCCTGGCACTGCATGGTGAAAGCTCACCCCTGGGCTGCCCTGCCAATGTGCTTCAGCCTTAACCTCAAGAATCACTTCTAAACGGAGGGAGGGGAGGTTAGCCTCCGTGGCCCATTCAATCTTTGGCCTCGGCTGAAGCTGCCAAGAAGGGGACACCCGGGGCACGGGCTAGTCTGACACCCCTCCACGCATTTCACAGGCCAAACAGCCATCAGGACGCAATCACCAGAGCCCAGTGCCACCGAATCTTGGCTTTCACCTAAAACAGATGGATTTCCAGGCCGGAGGGGGGCAGGAGGAGGAGAAACCTCGGCGTGAACAAAGTGTGAAGCCATGTGGTGCTGCTACAGGCAGACTGAGTGTGAGCTGCCCCATACATCACAATGGGGCATTGGGTTTCAGAGCCAATGACAACAATGTAACCGTTGACTTTAACCCTTTCACTGCTGATCACTTCAGCAGAAACATCCCACCCAGATCATGTTCGTGTGGGCTCCAATTCTTCTCCTGGCTTTCCCAGCACCCATCCCTCTTTCTTAAGGGCCACTGCAACTCGGCTACTTAAGGCTCCCGATTCCTCCTGATCCCCCAGCTCCCTACCAGTTCAGGGGGAAGGTCCAAATCCTCTTCAACTTCCCATCCGCCTCCTTCCTCCTGTCCTTTACCAAGGGCTTCGTCTCCAAAGCCTTCCCCGGCATCCACAAAGCCATCTGCACGTTGCAACAGAACCACAGTCAGAACTTTGCTGGAGAGGAGAGAGACCCCCCCACACTCCCCGGCATTAAGGGCTGCTCATGTGTTCTCACCTTCATCCAGCTGCAGCTCAGCATCCTCTCCCCAGCCTTCGGTGCCAACCGTGTCAATATCAATATCAGCAGCCAACGCCCCTCCTTTGCCTAGGGAAAGGGACAGGATCACTCATTCACCCCCCTTCAACAGGGTCAGATATTAGGAAGGACAGGCATTACGCTGGCCCATCACAGCCCAGCTCCTATTAACACAGATCTGTGCCGCATTAAAAGCCAAAGACATTTGAAGCATAGGTGAATTGCATCCAGGGGATTTCCTGGGAATGGTTTAAATGTCATCTTTAACAGGGTACCAGCCTGCACCAGAAGCCTGTGAGAAGCTGGAGGTTTAACAGCTGGGCTGCTGGAGTCACGAGAGGGAATTAAAGCATGCCTAGCCCAGCACAATTAGAGTCGGTTCTGTTGCGATTAATTGGGCCTGCAAATTTACCCCGATGAAAGTGAGTGAAAATTTGTAAGATGTCACAATAACCTATCACAGCAAACGTTGAGGGGAAACGGTGCAATAGCTAGACAGACAGACTGACTGAAGCAGGCCAAACTAAAACAGCCTCCTGATATAATTCCTGGGCTGTGTTGGGATCACGCCTGGTAAACAAGAACAGCGTGAGACCGGAAATCAATGAATCAAAATAGATGCATCGGAAACAAGGTCTAAAGGGTGGACAAAATATGAAGGGATAGGCTATTCCCTACTGCTCCCTTTTGGGGTCCTGACAAAAAAAGACTCTGGGAGGAAAACTGCTACCACAGTGCTGGCTGGCTGAAAGATGAGAGAAGGCTGAAGGAGGGACCCGGATCTTCCCTGTGCTAATCCTGAGAGATGTCTTGACCAGACCAGGCCAGAGAGCGAGCCCGATGACACTGCCACCCTCTAAATCCCAAAGACCACCTGGGATGGGAAACTTTCTCTTCCCCTCCACAAATACATCCTTTCCCTACCCTTCCCTACCTTATTTCTTCTCTTTCCCATCTCTCTCCTTTTTCCTTCTGTCTGATAAGAATCTGGCTTAGCTGGCCAAGACTGCATATTTTGCAGCACTGCTGTAAGCTTGTGACCAGAAAAGCAGATAACAGCAACGCCTAAACAGCCCCATGTGGATAGAAGTTTGATAGATCTCAGAGTGACTAATAAGACCATGTGCTGTTCCTGTGTTTTTCCAGCAGTGAGGTTGCAAGTCCAAGTCAATACTAGAGATAGATGCTGCATTTTCTATCTTTGCTGTTCTTTTCTCTCCCCTCGGGTGTGCGTTTTTGTCTTGTCTTTTAGGAACCAGGACCAGACTTTAACAGCAGCAACAATGACAACGCCAGCCCATCTCAACTAACTTCTCTTTTCCCCAAAAGGACAGTTATTACCACCTTTAACACCATCTCAGAGACTGTCAAATGGGGTTTCTTTCTAAAACCTCTCTCCAGCTAAGGGGAAAGGGAACAAGGAATTTTCAAATGAAAGCCTCATTTAATTCTGTTCATTTCCAAGGCTTTAACTCTTTTCCAAATCTTTAATACAAAGTTACAAGAATTTTTAATAACATGCCTGCCATGGCACTAAGCAGGCTGAGGTCTGTATGGCAAACCCCAGACTTTGTTTAACCCCGTTTAATATTGGACAGTGACTGTGTCCTGTTCACACCTTTGACTATTTGGGCCCATTCCATCTATATTAATACAACAATTCCCAAGTACGCAATGCTACCTTTGCTAGCAATTGTTCCTTCAAAGAATCCCTTGGAGACAGTGAGCAATGGCCAGTTAGTGTCCAGAGGCATGATGGCAGCAGGGGGCTGGAGCAGCTTTGCATTGGGGTCAATGTCTGGAATCTGAAAAGAGAGAGATCCATGACTACAGACCATGGAAAGAAAACCCTCGGCTTAGCCTCCCCTCCATGTAATGCAAGGTGCTGGTCTCAGCCCTGGCTGGAGAGGGGGCTCTTCCTTCAGGGTGGGTGTCAACTAAAGCCTCGACCTCATCAGCCCCAGTGCTAACTCCCACTGCGATCCTCTCCTCTTCCGGGTGGAGCCTGTGACCAGGCAGGAAGCAATAGCTGATCAACTAACCGTTTCCTTTTCTGGGTCAAACGTCTCCTTCAGACTCTCGGCTTCTTCATCCAAGCCATGGGTTGCAGCTGTGAGATAGGCCAGGGACTCTGAAAAGGCACATAACACATATGGCAGATGGATACATCATGTAGGGCCCTGCGTAAATCATCTTTTTTGTTTTTTAAGAAATGTCATGACAGCGTAAATGTAAAGTATTGAATTTCACAGAGTTTGCACAGAATGAATTTTACAAGCAAGTTTAGTCAATTTCAAGGAAAACATCTTTAAAAGATGACAGTTTGGGGGCATATTCACAGATTCTGTGCCCTCTGTGAAATCGTGAGTCACACAAGACATTCAAAATGTGTCAGATGCTCCATATACCATACACATGAACTGCTTGGAAGGACAAGGGACTTCCTATACCAGGTCTCTAGGCCTTGCTGAGATGAAAGTAAGATTGGCAGCATATACAGGGGCCCATCAGCTCCCACAGGCGGAGTCAAGGAAGAAGGATGGACTGTTTTCTAGTGGTCAAAGCAGGTGATCAGGAGTCCCAGGGCTATTGGTAGCTCTGTCACTAATTGTTGTGAGACTTTAGATAATGCACATCCCGTCTCTGTACCTCAGTTTGTGTCTGAAAAGTGAGGGCGATAATGCTGAGCTGCCTCCAGGGGGCACTGTGAGGGTTAACATTTGGAAAATGCTTTGAGAAACTTGGCTGAAAAGCAGATGGGGAAAGTGTTGCGACCAACGATCCCAAACGAACAGGTGAGGTGCACCCATACAGTGGGGTCACACCCAGCCGCGATGCAGCAGCTAAACCTCTTCCTGGCCCCCCTTTAGCTGTGGTTCTGGACACTTACGTGGGAGGCAAAGCAAAGATGCAGGAATTGACATTTACTGGATCTTTCCCGCTGTCCCCCAACCCACAGGGCAGCGGCATAAGATGCTGGCGCTGCGATACTCACTCTGCCCACAGTTCTTCAGGATCCTCACCCTCTCTGCTACATCTCCGAGGTACAGGGCGTTCTGATAGTGGCCACTCATGTCTTTACGGATCTCAGCTGAACCAGAGGACGAGATAGAAAGAGTCACCACCCCTCTGCAGTTCTCAGCCTCCTCTACGAGCTGTCCCTTCTCCCCTCTCTCAGGGTGTCACTTGGCTCCATTCATTAATTAATTCTTATTATTCTTTATTTGTATTGCAACAACATCTAGGAACCGCCCAGTCACGGACCAGGATCCCACTGTGCTAGGCGCTGTACGAACACAACAAAAAGACCGCTGCTGCCTCGAGGGGCTGACGTTCTAACCCCCGTCCCGGGACTCACCTATCTTCATCATCTTGCGGAGTTTCTCCAGGTTGCCCGTGATGAGGTACAGGAAGGAGAGCCTGTCGAAGTTCTTGGTGCGCTGGTAGCACATCTCCACGATCTGATGGTTTCCCTGCAGCAAGGCCACCTCCCCCAGCTTCTCCCAGCAATTCTTGTCGTCCAGAGCCTTGGCTGCCTCCAGGGCGATCTAACAGAACGCGGCAGACATGGGCACAGATGTGAGAGCAGGGATGGAAGGATGGTCCAGCAGATGCTGGCCTGGGACTCTGGAGACCCGGGCTCAGCTCCCTGCTCCACCTAAGATGTTCCGTGTGACCTTGGGCAAGTCTCTCTGTGCCTCAGTTCCCATCTGTACAATGGGGATAGCAACACTGCCCTGCCTCACAAGGGTGTTATGAGGATACATTAAAGACAGACGCTGTGAGACTCTCAGATACCTGTGACAGACAGTTGCTCCCTACAGCTCTGATCCAGCTGCATTATAAGGAAATAAAGCAGACACATCTCTGTCCTGGCCCACTCCCCACACGTGGACTTTACCATCACTCTCAACCACAGCTCCAAACAAGTTGCAATCTGATTTTGGTTCCTCTTCAGGATCTCCATATGGTCTGGGCCTCCAATCACACCCTGGTCTAGCTAAGTCCACGGCAGATCCACAGGCCCACCAAATCTTGTGCCCAAGAGCGGGGACCTCCAGTTAGTTTACATTAAATGGATTTCTAACATTCCTCCTTAGTACAGAGGTGCAGCCTAGGAAAACGACAGGGCCCATCATGCACTGCTCCAAGCAACCTTCTGTTCAGATTAGATGGGCCATCGCCCGCAGGGAGCTGTAGACCCTGGAGGCTGGCATCTAAGTCTTAATAATGAGGGCCAGCAGAGGCCTGACTGTAGAATTTCAGAGGCTGTGCCTGGACCACAGGACCTTTACTGCACCACCCACACGTTATCCAGAATGCAGAGGAGCCTTTCCCCGAGACCACACCCTACAACCTGCCACCTGCACAGGCAGCATTACAGAGCGGTACCCGTGCAGATACCCCCTTCCCTGCCCCAGTGCAGGCTGGCCTCTCACCTCGATATTGCCGCACTCCAGTGCCAGGCTGAACCGGGTCTTCTCGTCCTTTACGAAATGCAGCGCCACCTCGGGGTAGCCCTTCTTCTGCAGGTAGGCGATGATGGACTGGCCCACCAGCTTGGCATTCCTCACCATGTGCAACACCTAGAAGGAGGCAGCCAGGCAGAGGAATTGAGAATGCCACATGGCAGGGCATTATCCTATGGCACCAGGTCGTGGAAAGATGCCCTGCCCTGGCCCCTCACCTCATCATACTTCCTGTTGATCAGCGCCAGCTTGAACTTGAACTCCGTGGGGTCGATGGTGAGGACCCTGGGTCGGCATTCCCTGTCTAGACAGTACACATTGTTCCCCTTCACGCGGGTGACATAAATAGGCAGGTCCAGAGTACGGATGATTCCGTGATCCCTAAACCAGGAGACGACGTATTTGTATGTTACATAGCGTGACCCATTCTAACATCATGCGCCTCTCTGACCAGGTCCATTAGCTTGGGAGAAGCTACAGACTCACAAACCTCTGTATACGGCCTCGCCACTAGTGTGGGTTATAAAAGCAACCCCAGACTAGGGAACAGGCCGCCACAGCCTGAAAAGCTATTTAGGCTCCCACAAGCTAGCAGTGAGCTAGCCTTTATTTGGTAGTTCCAACTGCTAGGATGTGACCTGATATGATCAAGGCAACTTAATTTTGCACAGTGGCTTCAATAAACTCCACCCCCACGAAAACACAAGCGGGGAGAGCGAGGAGCGGCTTTTAGCTGTGGTGTTGAGAGAGGGAGATGCACCCACCCTGGGGAGCTGCATGGAAGAACAGAGAGGAGGCTGTTGCTACAGAGGGAGGGTCCCCAGGGGGTTGTTCCTGACAGCAGCAGGTGCAGAGCAGAAGGCTCACATACCCAAACCCAGCAGCTGAGGCGCAGCCCAGTAACGATCCAAGCCCAGCCACATTTGGCAAGGGGGTTGCGCCAAGGACAGGTCCTTCAGAGAGTGGTTTCAAGACACACCTCCTTGACTCTTGAGCCCTGCAAGCGACAGACTCACCCTGTGGTGACGGCGTATTTGATGTGGTTGCTGGTGGTGTAGATGAAGACACCGCTCTCATCCCAGGCACCACTCTTGACGCGGATATTCTCATGGATATTACACAGGGACTCCAGCTTCCTGTTGCAGATCATGATGGCTGGAGAGGAGAAGGAGGAAGTCCAGAAAACCGTAAGGGTTACAGAATTCCTGCTCATTGTGTCTGCCTCAGAGGGCTTGTCTAGACAGCAAATTACTGCATGGCAAAGCAGGGTGTGAATCTACAGCGCACCAGCTGGCCGTGCCATAACCTCCCACATGGGCACTGCTACAGCACACTAGCTGAGAACAGGCAGAGCTGCTGAAAACCCTAAATGGGTGTAAGTAGGAAGAAGGTACCTTACCATGCTTAGCCAGCAGAGCCACATGGGACATGTCAGCTGACCAGATGACATACTTCACCTTGGAGATCTTCACGGAGGCCTGGGTTCTGCAGGGGGAGACAGGATTACCATAAGGGCCTCTTTCAGGGAGACTGTCACCATATTCCTCACCAATTAAAAGAGCTTTGTTATCTCTATTGACTCCCACTCCCAAGAACTCTGGGGCTTGATTCTCAGATCCCCTAAGGCCCCTTTACACCATTCTGGCACTGTAAAGTGGCATGAAAGTGAGCCTAAACGAAATGTACACTGCCAGACTAGTGTGAAGGGGCCATCGCGTATCGGAGAATTGGGTCCTCTGGAGTCTATCCTAGCCAGGAGAAGTCCCCCGAAAGCAACACAGGCTGAGATATGTAAAGTGACAACTTACTTTAAGCCCAAAATTCAGGTTTTACTTTCAGAGGCAGATTTTACAGAACACAGGAAAGAGTTTCCCGTGCAACTTTTGTTTCAATACAACTTGATGCAAGCCTTCTCGCGGTGCTAGAAACGCAGAGGCACTGGTCTTGGGATAGTGTACGAGAACCAGGAAGTGAAACGAACCAGGCTAGTTTCAACGCACAACATGGAGTGAAATGAAAGGACATCTATTTGTAAATGCTTCAGTATTATTAATCTGGGATTCTAAAGTCATTGGTAGCATACAAGGATGTTTAAAAGGCATAGTTTGTATATCAGCAGGGCCCTTTAAAAGCTGAACCAGACGCAGCAGCACTGACAAATATACTGTAGGACCAATCCTGCACTGGATTAGGGATTTGGCCAGACGCATGATCGGTGCAAAGTGCTATCACATTCTGAGGTGGGAGCATTTCACACTCACGTTGAACTTGTGTAAATGATGTCACAAGGCAACAGAGAGTCAGGGCCCTGACCTACACCAATGAGTCTTTTCCTTTGCCAGTCTCTGGGATTCTGTAGTTGTAGTGATGGACAAGGGGGACCATGCCCATTTTTCCCTGCGAAAGGTGACAATGCCTGCAGAATAAATTACACCATAGCTACGTTTATACTTCACTCCTCGTAACAGCTAGTAGCTGGGATTTGGATCAATCTGACACAGCTTGCAGCTGACGCTAGGTTTTGGAGTGTATTAATAGCCATGGCCTGTCCCCAAAAGGTACACACTGGCAGGATTACAACATGAAATCTCTCCCAGCAGGTGCGACCTTACCGTTTCTGTTGCACATCAAAGAGGGTGATTGAGTCTGCATCCCTGAGTAACAGGTTCCCAGTGCCAGCGTAGAAAATCTCATCACAGTTCGGGACCTGCACTTTCTTGGTAATCTCATTCTTCAGGTTCTTGATTAGGATCTGTCGTGCGGGGAGGGGGAAATCAAGAGAGAGAGTTAGATAGGAAGAACCAGAAGATTTGCCTTCCACAATGAAAATCAAGTCTAAACACCAAATTGCCCTCTTCACTGTAGTAAAAGAGAATATTTGGGGAAGAGTTGTCGAGCACTTACAGCAGGGGTCTGGAAGAGGGCTGGGGGAGATTTCTCTTCCCCTAGGAGAAGCCACGAGGATCTGGAGTGGGAGCAAGGGGAAAAAGGGAGATCCTTCTTCCTTACAACAGCAAAGGGGTTTGTTTGTTGAATGGGGAAAGGTGGTGTTCAAATGTATCGACACTTAGTAGCTAGAGGCCCAATGAAAAATGGAGCCCACAAAGCATGATCAATGGTCCATATGCTGGTAGGGATCCTACCCAACCTCCGCTCTGACGGGGTGGAGAGGAGCTGTTTTTTTCTGTTCTCACTGTGCCGTATAAGGGGGAGGGAGAAAACATCACACCCTCCATATCTCTTTGGCTAGTGAAGTTCAACCTTCTGGTAAGATTTCCAAGCACTGTGTGTGAGCGGGTGTAAGGGGGGAGAAGATACAGTGGAGAAAAAGTGGAGAGCTCAGTGTAGATAAGAAACAGAACTAAAGGGTTGGAGGAAGAGAGGAAGCAGTAGACACTGAAGAGGCCAATCCAAGGAAAGAAATCAGAGAACGAAGCCAGGAAGGAAGGAAGAACAAAAGTAAGAGATGTAGCAAGCTTTCAACGTCTACTCAGCAAAAGTAGCCTGAGAATGATACAACTAAATACAACAGAAACTAAACAGTGTACAACTATTTTATTTAAACTGCAAGAGGTATGTATGGGCAGCACAAGTATTTTTCACCGTAGCTAGTTGGTGTTGGTGATCATTAAAAAAAAGAAAGGACGAAAACTGTTTTCATTAGTTTAAATTTCATTTCTATATTAAGCTTCCTTTTTATCTAACTTCAGAGCCAGATCTTCCCGACAGCGCCCCACCAATACACTTGAACCAACAACAATCTGATTAGCCGTTTCTGTGTCTCCCCCTCCGTGCGCACACACTTTCAAATGACAAAACACAGTTAAAAAGGCAACCCTGATGAGCGCGGCCCTTACCGAATGCATGCGATCCAGGACTGCAAAGCGGTTGCGAGCTACCCACACAGCTGTCAGCCCAGAGGAACGCTTCCCTTCCGGGGCTGGGAAGAGCAAAACACAGGCAGCGAATAAAACCTCTGGCAGGCTCGTATGGCAACACATTAGTCAGNACTCCACCCCCACGAAAACACAAGCGGGGAGAGCGAGGAGCGGCTTTTAGCTGTGGTGTTGAGAGAGGGAGATGCACCCACCCTGGGGAGCTGCATGGAAGAACAGAGAGGAGGCTGTTGCTACAGAGGGAGGGTCCCCAGGGGGTTGTTCCTGACAGCAGCAGGTGCAGAGCAGAAGGCTCACATACCCAAACCCAGCAGCTGAGACGCAGCCCAGTAACGATCCAAGCCCAGCCACATTTGGCAAGGGGGTTGCGCCAAGGACAGGTCCTTCAGAGAGTGGTTTCAAGACACACCTCCTTGACTCTTGAGCCCTGCAAGCGACAGACTCACCCTGTGGTGACGGCGTATTTGATGTGGTTGCTGGTGGTGTAGATGAAGACACCGCTCTCATCCCAGGCACC
>QXTE01000773.1:16109-72233 GCA_003942145.1 Platysternon megacephalum
TGTGACGGGGCGGGCCGGCCCCGCACTGGTATAGCAGGGGTTAACCCTTCTTTGCTAGCAGAGGAAGCCACGCCCAGGAGGCCCTGCTGGGCATGCTCCAACTGGCAGACCAGTATAAAGGCCTGCAGGTCAGCTCAGTCTGGGCTGACCACCGGGGGAGAAGGACGCACACCGCCAGCTCCTGCAAAAGGAGAGCCAGTGCGCCAGGACCGAGAGGTCAGCCGAGCAGAGGCCGGACTGGAGACTCCGGGGAGGGACGCCGGCCGGGAGGAACCTACGGAGGCACCGCTCCCACAGCGCAGACGTCCGTCGAGACAGGGTAGGAAGTGACCCAGGGTGATTGTTGAGACTGACAGCCTTAAAGCTGCAGTACCGCTCGGCGTGTTGCGGGCGGATCCCCGCCGAGCGGGTGGCAAGAGAAGCTTGCCACAACCAGGGCCCTGGGTCGGGGCTCGGTGGAGAGGGTGGGCCCGAGTCCCCCTACCCCACCCCTTAAACCCCCCCGAAGGGGGGCTATTGGACTCCGGCCGCTAGGCCGCGCTACCCCGCTCCGAAGGGGGGTGCTATTGGACTCCGGCCGCTAGGCCGCGCTACCCCGCTCCGAAGGGGGTGCCATTGGACTCCGGCCGTTAGGCCACACTACCCCGCCTCGCGGAGGGCGGTGACGTGGACAGCGGCCCTTAAGCCGAATACCCCGCTTGCCAGGGGCAGAAGGAAGGATAAGGGAGAGGCGAGGCTCTAGGCCCCAGCCCGCCCCTGACACTAGGGGGTGCTGGGGTACCAGGCCCGTCACAGGCTCTAAACAAGAACATCCCCAAAAAACCAAGAACTTAAAACCCCTCCCAAAAGCCAAAGCAAGTTGGAGATCACAGTGGACCCTGGATGACCCATGCACGGGACAAGAACTCCTGTCCATCCTTCCCCCTCTTCTTCTTATGTTACACCCAGGCTTGGCCAGCCTCAGGTCGTGCGTGGGTGAGTATGAAAGTGGGTTAGGGCTGGGGTACTAAGGCTTTCTTGCTTCCTTGGAGTGATGTGAAAGCAGTCCTAACACTCTCCGCTGTTATTTTATTAATAAAGGTTTAAAATTAAGACACTTGGTGTGCTCCATCATCTCCTCCCCTGCGAAGCGCACCAACTATTTTGTCCTTGGTATTTCATGTTTGCTCTGTTCAGCACTGTTGGTATTACATGTTAAAAATTTTATAATTAAAGGTGTGCCCACTCTCAGCCGTAGTAGGTCTAAAAACCAAAAAAAGGTTTAGCATTCCTCTCTCCACCCCTGTTGGTGGGGGTAGGGTGCTGGTGGGTATATCCCGGTTGTAAAAGTCCCAGGTAATAGGAGGAAGACTCAGGAAGTCTCGCTCCACGCATATAATCCTCGGTGCATACACCCTCAGCCGTAGCATGCTTAAGTTAAAACAAAAACAAAAAAAACATAGGGTGTCTCGCTCTGCCCGGGAAGGGTTTTGGTGTATAAACCCTCGGTGGTATTAAACCGAGTAATACGGAGGGAGGCTTAGCATTCTCTCCCTCTGGCCCAGGGGAGTAAACATTGTAAGCCCCGGTGCCAGCGTGGACAATGTAAAATCTCAAGTAATTAAAAAACCTTAAAAGTTGTACTAACAAATTGTAACAACATGTTTAAAAAACAAAAGGGTACAGCTGCAGACTCGGGAGTCCCCCAGTCATGGGCAATGGCCTCAACAATGGGTTCAAGGCTAAACGTACGGGCATTAGGGAGCACGGACACATTAGTCCAGCTGTCTGGTCAGCTGGCGTCACAAAAGGCAGGTAAACTTAATGTCCGAGCCACAAAACGGGTGTGACGAGGCCGGCTTACCCCACACTAGCCCAGGCAGGGCTAAGCCCCAGGTATTGACAGCGGAAGTCCCGCCTCCCTGGCAAGACTGGGCATGCTCCAAGTGCTCTAGTAGTATAAAGGGAGGGAGACTGGCTCATTCTGGGCTGGAGGCCGCAGGGGAAGGACCTGCCTGGGAAGCTCCTGCGGAGGGCCAGCCACAGCCTCTGACTATGCTGGGAACTGAAGCTGTCCACAGCCCGCCTGCACCCCGCGGGCGACTGGAGGAGACCCTGGAGACGACTGGACCTGCCGAACACAGGGGGATCGACGTCTCGTGGGAAACCCCATCACAGACTCTGGTAGGAAGTGACCCAGGGAGGGTGACGGAGTGGTACCTCCCACCCAGGGAAACTCAGCGTGTTTTGGTAGGACCCCCCCGCTGACTCAGTGGCAAGCCACTACGTCGCTGTTAGGGCCCTGGGTCAGGCCCCGGTGGAGTCGGGTGGGCCCGGGCCCCCCTACAGGGGCAGCCCTACCCCAATGTTATAGACTCTGGCCACTAGGCCATGCTACCCCACGCTAAAGGGTCGCTTTATGGACTCTGGCCACTAGGCCGCGCTCCCCTGCACCCAAGGGGGCGCTATAGACTCTGGCCACTAGGCCACGCCGCCTTGCACTGAAGGGCAGCTTTACGGACGGTGACTGCTAGCCCACGCTGCCCTGACCTCAGGAGCGTGGACCGTCACATGTGGTGGAGAATGTGGGCACTGCCCGGGACCTGCTGAAAGGTCCAGTGTAAGGAATGGATACAGAGAAGCTGCTAAAGTGGTTGCTGGAGAATCAGCAAGAGCAGGTGGCCCAACAGCGACAGCAGTAGGTGCACATGATGCAGCAGATGGCCAGCCAGCAGCAGTTGCAGATGACCCAGCACCAGGATCAACAGCAGCAACTCCTTCGAGAGCTGGCTGCCCAGCAACAATTGCAACAGGAACGCCCAGTCCAACAAGTGGCAACTCTACTGCGCCCGACGGGAGCTCCCGCCCCCACACCTATAGGAGTGGGATCTGGAGAGGCTCCGGTGGGGCTGCCAGTTCGCCTCACTAAGATGGGACCAGGCGACGACACCGAGGCATTCCTGGTCACTTTCGAACGGGTCGCCACCGCTGCTCGGTGGCCCCCAGAACACTGGGCCACCATGCTAGCCCCTTATTTGACGGGGCAGGCACAGACAGCCTACCGTAACCTTGATCCCCGAGAGGCCTTGGAGTACCCCCGGGTGAAAGTGGCCATTTTAGACCAGACCGGCATTAGCCCTGAGACGTACCACCAGTGCCTACATAAGGAACAGCATCCTCCTCGGGCTCGACCTCGGGCCGTGGCCCAACGGGTACGGGACCACTGTTGGAGATGGTTAGAGTCAGAAGGCTTGACGGGGCCTCAGGTGGCGGAGATGGTGGCGCTCGTACAGTTCACCCAGATCCTCCCGGCAGGAGGGAAAGCATGGGTGCAACGTCACCAGCCGGCGACCTTGTCAGCGGCCGTGGGCCTGATGGAGGACTACTTGGCGGCCGAAGGAGCCGAGGCACCCCCACGGAGGTCCGGAAACCTGAGCAGGAGAGACGGGCCAGACAAGGGAAGCCCTTGGGGAGCGGAGGCTTGGGAATCTTCGTCCAACACCCGCTCCACACCCACTAAGCTTCCCAGCCCTGAAGCCAGGCACAGAGTTCTGCAGACTCCGATTAGAAGGGAATGGCCCCCACAAGGGGGGTGGAGCCCGCCAAGGGAAGGCCTCGGACCCTCAGAAGGCCGGAATCGCTGCTGGGAGTGCAGACAAGAGGGACATTTTCAGCGGGAATGCCCCTTCATGGATTGCAACTAGGGGCAAGTGTGGGTTGCCGGACACAGAGCCCGGAAAAGGGGGTCAGGAAAATTAGTGATCCCTGTGCGGGTCGAGGGGACCCCCATGAATGCTCTTGTGGACTCGGGATGCAGTCAGACCCTCTTACGGGAGGGGCTGGCCCCAGATCTTAGACTCTCGGGGGAAAAGATACACCTACAATGTGTCCATGGGGACATCTGCCCTTACCCCACAGCCTGGGTGAGGATCAGGATTGGCCAGCGGGAGGAAGTCCTCCACTTGGGCGTGGTCCCCAGATTGGCCTACCCTGTAGTGCTGAGACGAGACTGGCCAGAATTTAGGGAGATCCTCCAGCAGTATCAACCACCTGCTCCACAAATGGAAGGGTCTACGTCTCCTGGAAGGAGATTGCTCGAACGCACACCGGAGGCAGACCCCGGGGAAGGGACGTCTACGGCGGGGAAGGCGCCCGCTAACGCCCGACATCCCTCCGTGGAAGACGCACAGACAGAGCTGGAGCGGGATATTGACTTCGTGAGGCAGCAGAGAGAAGACCCGACTCTGAGTAGGGCCTGGGAGCAGGCCACCGTCCCTGGCTCTGGAGAGGATGCACCTCCGAGAACTCCGCAGGGGCCTCGGTTTGAGATCCACCGGGACTGCCTATATCAGGTGGTTCAAGAACCATGGACACCGGAGCTGCTTCGTCAGTTGTTGGTTCCCCAGAGGTTGCGACGAGGTCTCCTACAGTTAGCACATGCAAACCCATGGGCAGGACACCTGGGGCGGGAAAAGACCCTTCAGAGGGTGGCCCGCCGGATTTTTTGGCCTGGCATTCACCAAGAGGTCCGGGAGTATTGCGCATCTTGCCCGGAATGCCAGCGGGCCGCACCGAAGGGTGTACCCTGAGCCCCGTTAATACCCCTGCCCGTGGTCGGTGTACCCTTCGAACGCATCGGAATGGACTTGGTCAGACCCTTAGAAAGAAGCAAGACAGGGAACCGATTTATTTTAGTCATCGTGGACTACGCGACACGTTACCCCGAGGCTGTGCCCCTCCGAGCAGCCACGGCACCGGTGATTGCCACCGAACTCGTGAAGGTCTTCGCTAGGGTCGGGATACCCGCGGAGATCCTGACTGACCAGGGGACTAACGTATCCTCGAAACTGATAGCAGAGCTGTGCCGCCTCCTGAATATACAGACACTCCAAATGTCGGTTTACCATCCACAAACAGACGGTCTAGTGGAGCATTTTAATGGTACCCTGAAGTCCATGTTGCGGAAGTTCGTGGAGGAAGACCCCAGCCATTGGGATACACTATTGCCAGCCCTGCTGTTCGCCATAAGGGAGGTACCCCAAGCATCGACCGGGTTCTCACCCTTCGAAATTTTGTATGTCAGGCAGCCCCGAGGAATCCTGGACCTTCTGAGGGAAGACTGGGAGGCACAGGAGTCGTGAGTACTCGGGACCACTCAGTATGTGCTACGCCTCCGAGAACGGCTCCAAGCCTTGGGAGTTTTCGCCCGGGAGAACCTGCTGCGGGCCCAAGAGACACAGGAATGGATATATAAGAGGGGCTAAGGTACGGAGTTTTGACCCTGGGGACCGGGTGTTGCTCTTGCTGCCTTCGGCTGACTCAAAGCTCCTGGCCCAGTGGCAGGGGCCTTACGAGGTGATCCGACGTGTCGGGCCCGTAGACTATGAAGTCCGGTTACCCGGACGACAGAGGGACACTCGGACATACATGAATCTTTTGAAGGCATGGAAGGCCAGGGAGGCCCTATTCATCATTCCATCGCCCCCGGAACCAGAACTGGGACCACTAGCCGGGGAACCCCTAGACCCAAGGCCGGCTACACTTGGGACCGGCCTCACCACTGCACAGCAGGAACAAATATCGCAGCTCATAAGGGATTTCCCCGACATGCTATCAACCCGCCCGGGACGAACCAACCTTATGAGCCATCATGTCGCGCTGCCGCCCAGACAGAAGATGAGGGACAACCATCGACCGCTGCCCCGGAAGATGTGGGCCACGGTACGACAGGAATTGGATATGATGCTTGAGATGGGCGTGGTCGAGGAGTCGAAGAGTGAATGGCGTAGTCCAATCGTTCTGGTCCCAAAACCCGACGGGACCCCCCCCGATTCTGTATCGATTTCCGGAAGGTGAACGCTATCTCGCGGTTCGACGCGTACCCAATGCCATGGGTGGAAGAACTCCTAGAACGACTCGGGGGAGCGAGGTATTTGTCAACCCTAGATTTAACCAAAGGGTACTGGCAAATCCCCCTTACACCAAATTCCCGGGAAAAAACCACCTTCCCAACACCATTCGGACTCTTCCACTTTCTAACCATGCCGTTCGGGTTACACGGGGCCGCAGCGACTTTTCAGCAGCTGATGAATAAGCTCTTGCTACCTCATGACCAATACGCAGCGGCGTATATAGACGACATTGTGGTCTACAGTAGCAACTGGAAGGACCACCTCAGACACCTCACGGGAGTCCTCCAGGCCCTCAGAGCAGCCAGACTCATGGCCAACTCGGCGAAATGCCACCTCGGACAGGAAGAGGTGACCTACCTTGGGTACGTTGTAGGGGGAGGGAAATGGTGCCTCCAAATCAATAAGGTGCAAGCCCTTATGGATACACCCACACCCAAAACAAAGAAGCAGGTGCACCAGTTTTTGGGACTGGCCGGGTACTATCGCCGCTTTGTACCAGACTTCGTGTCCATAGCTGCCCCCCTGTCGGACCTGACAAAGAATTCTCAGCTGCGACAGGTACAGTGGTCCGATCTGTGTGGCAAGGCCTTCAGGATTCTGAAAGAACGGCTCACGCAGGAACCGGTCCTGCGGCACCCTGATTTTACAAAGGAGTTCATACTCCAAACGGACGCTTCAGGGGTCGGCTTAGGGGCCGTTCTCTCCCAAGAATGGGAGTGGGAGGAACACGCAGTACTGTATCTGAGCCGCAAATTATTTCCTCGAGAACAACACTATTCAACGATAGAGAAAGAGGCCCTGGCCGTGAAATGGGCTATTGACGCCCTGCGCTATTATTTACGGGGGAACACCTTCAAATTGATCACTGACCATGCCCCCCTCAGGTGGATAAACAGCATGAAGGATGCAAACCCCCGAATCATGTGCTGGTACCTATCACTCCAACCATACTACTTCCGCGTGTTTCACCGTCCAGGTAAGGCTCACGCTAATGCGGATTTCTTTTCTAGACAGGGAGAGGACAGGGAGACGGACCGCCCCCAGGGGTCCTTCTTAAGCGGGGGGGGGGGGGGCGTGTGTGATGGGGCCAGCTTACCCCACACTAGCCCAGGCAGGGCTAAGCCCCAGGTATTGACAGCGGAAGTCCCGCCTCCCTGGCAAGACTGGGCATGCTCCAAGTGCTCTAGTAGTATAAAGGGAGGGAGACTGGCTCATTCTGGGCTGGAGGACGCAGGGGAAGGACCTGCCTGGGAAGCTCCTGCGGAGGGCCTGCCACAGAATCTGACTATGCCGGAAACTGAAGCTGTCCACAGCTCGCCTGCACTCCGGCGACTGGAGGAGACCCTGGAGACGACTGGACCTGCCGATCACAGCGGGATCGACTTCTCGTGGGAAACCCCATCACAGACTCTGGTAGGAAGTGACCCAGGGAGGGTGACGGAGTGGTACTTCCCACCCAGGGAAACTCAGCATGTTTCGGTAGGACCCCGCCGTGCTGAGTCAGTGGCAAGCCGCTACGCCGCTGTTAGGGCCCTGGGTCAGGGGCCGGTGGAGTCGGGTGGGCCCAGGCCCCCCTACAGGGGCAGCCCTACCCCAATGCTATAGACTCTGGCCACTAGGCCATGCTACCCCACGCTAAAGGGTCGCTTTATGGACTCTGGCCACTAGGCCGCGCTCCCCTGCACCCAAGGGGGCGCTACAGACTCTGGCTACTAGGCCGCGCTCCCCTGCACCAAGGGGGCGCTAAAGACTCTGGCTGCTAGGCCACGCTCCCCTGCACCCAAGGGGGCGCTACAGACTCTGGCCGCTAGGCCGCGCTCCCCTGCATCCAAGGGGGCGCTATAGACTCTGGCCGCTAGGCCACGCCGCCTTGCGCTGAAGGGCGGCTTTATGGACTGTGACTGGTAGCCCACGCTGCCCTGACCTCAGGAGCGTGGACCGTCACACGGAGCAACAGAGAGGGACGGGACCCTGTTGCCTCTTTCAAAGGGGAGTAAAAACCTCTCCTAGTTGGAGAGGGCTCTCACCAAAGTGAAATATAATCCCTGGGGTTCTGTAGCAAAGCTTCCAAAAAAAAAGTGCAAACTTGGCAAAATTTGTTAAACCTGTATGCCGAGTATGAAAAGCAAAAAGGTAAAAACCTAGGGGCAGCTGTGAAATTAATTTAAACTGCAGCGGCCATGTGGTATCAGATCTTGGGACAGAAAGAGGAGTTGGGGAGAAGGGAAAAGGTGTGTACCCAACAGCTGGTAAAAATTAAGCAACTTAGAGCGCAAATCACTAACCAGGCGGCAACCCAAGCCTATGCCCAAAACAAGTTGCAAGCCTTAAAACAAAACTTCCAGGCAAAAAAGGCAAAATGCACCCGCCTGGAAGCACTGGCTAAGCAAGTACTGGTCCTTCAGGAACTAGTCAAAAACTTGACTATTCGTGCTCAGCATACGCCGCAACGGCAGTGTGCTCGCCATAAAAAAAAAATTAAACAGTTAAAACACCAATTGGCCATGCGTTCTGTCCAGGTGGCAGCCATTACGGCAGGGAAAGGGGGAGAAGGTCATATGTACGGCACCCCCAACTACCAAAAAAAGCACCCTGTGGGGTGATTACGAAGAGGAAAGGGACAAGGAGCGGTGGGGGCTAGTTAAAAAGCCCACCCTCCTTGCTAAATTGGTAGTAAAACCAAGCCTGTGCTCATGGAAAGGGACGGTTCAACAACAAAAACAAAATTGGGCCCAAACAAGCAGGCAGGCAACAAATAAAAAAATTTAAAAAACAGGTTAAAAGCCTTAAGGGCATAGTGGCAGGAGTAAGAAAAGAAGTAAGTGCAAACATAAAAAATTTAAATCCCTAAAATAGTACTTAAAATGGTAAAATCTAAGTTAATTAAGGTGTCATTTTAAAAAATAAGCAAGTGGTTTAAAAAAAAAAGTAAAATTAACTCTGCAGAGGCTGGAAGGAATTAAGCAGTTAAATGTTGTAAAAGTGTTAAAAAGGAAAAATGTTAAAAAGAAAAAAAAAATCTTGGTTTCTTTGCAGCTATTCTGAAGAAAAATGGGCCCTTTTCCAAAAAAGATCTGTAAATAATCCAGGCAAAAAAACTATTTAATAAAAATAATTTAACTATAAAATCTGTCACAGGGGCCCACAAATATGTTTGGCGCCGGGCCCACAAAAGGTTAATCCGGCCCTGACTGGTGGTGAACTGAAATGGAGAATATTTGTTTTTCTATCTGCCAGCACTGAGTGTTCAAAACTCATGAGATTGGCTAAAGGAATCAGATTTTTTTTCTAGAATTACATGTTGGACTTTTTGTTTGCTTGTTTCTGAGTGACGAGGTTTCGCTCTGGTCACGTTCTCAAGCTTTTCTACTGAGCCAGGAGAGCAGAAGCTTCCCATTTTATGGAAATGAGATCTGAGAGTCTCATGGCATCACAGGATTCCTAGAGCTGGGGCTTTAAGAAAAGCACTGGGCATTGAAAGACTCGAGATGAAATCAGGAGAATTTTTGGCAACCCCAGTGTGATTTGACCTGGAAAGGAACTGGCTGCGCTTCTGACCCTTGAAGGTACTTATCTGCCCCCATCCCTGTTCCATGGGCTTAGCCTCACAACATTCCTGGGAGGTGGGGAAAGTGCTGTTACCTCATTTCAGAGAGAGGAACGTCTGCCACAGAGCGTGTAAGTGACTTGCCTGAAGTCACACAGGAAGACTGTCACAGAGCAGAGAATTTTATACCTGAGTCTTTCAAGAGAACAGCTAAACCACCAGACCAGACTTTTTCTCTGCATTAGGAGCCTGGGAAAGGAGGATAAAAAGACAAAGCTACACGCAGGGAAAATACATGAATATCCTCTCACTGACCCTCCCCACAATCATTGGGCCAGCCCTGTCCAGAGTCAGGTGATCACAGTGGACAGGAACTGAGTACATGGTGGGAATGAAAATAGATTATTTTTTCAGGCCTGCTCTGAAATGCTCAGGCTGCCTCTGAATGCCCAGTTACATTCTGTGCTCAGCTTTTGGGCCCAGCTGCCCAAAGCCCTTCCTCTCTACTGGTCTGTTTGTGTTCCCTAGATAAACTTCCCCACCAGGGACCTGCTGTTTCTAAACAGATCCCTTTGGAGGAAGAGATGAGACACACACATCTCTCCATCACTCACAATCTCTACAACTCCCTGCTGCTTCTCTGGTGGGGATCTACAGTAAAAAAGAGTCTGTTTGGGCTCTGAGCTGGTAAATCTGTTGCTTCCTCCCCAGCAGCACCCCCAGGTGCAGGGCCAGCCCACAACATTTTGGCACCTGAGGCCAGGAGCTCAAATGATGCCCCTATGCCCCCTTGCTTGGCCCAAAACTTTGAAAGGTCTCAATTCTGCCTTCTTCCTGTTCTACCTGAAGGTCCACAGTCTGGGCCAGCTCATGCTCTATTGAGATGGTTGCAAGGCCCACCAGCCTCTCCTGTGTCATTGTGGAGCGTAGATGTGTTTTTATTAACTTCAGCTTGGAGAAACTGCGTTCTCCACTGGCAACTGTTACAGGAAGTGTTAGAAGTATGCGTAGAGCAACAAAAGCATTTGGAAAGAGGGTGGTCATCTTATTTGTGCACATATATTCCAGAACTGCCTTTGGAGTTGATCCTGCTGAAATGTATCTTGAAAGGGCTTTCAGTTCATCACCTAAATCACTTGCATCAATATTGTGCATGTCATCATGTGTCAACACTGTCTCTAGTAGGTCTGGTGTAGGTCTTTTTCAGGTATAGTGAGGAGTTTTGGAATATCATACAACATCCCAAATATACTGCTGTGTTCCTTGAGCTGCATGAAACGTTCTTCAACTGACTGTATTGCACAATCTAGCACCTGGTTAAAGAATTCAACTTTGAATTGTTGTTTGGGGTCTCTTATGGGATTATCCTGTGCCTCATAATCAAAATGTCGTCTTCTTCTTCGGTGACTCTTGTATTCTTGAATGGGTGGGAAAATAGCTTCAGTGTGAAGTTCCTCTGCCAACTTCTGTGCACTCTTCAGAACGTTTTGCAATCCCTAATCTGAGCGGTAAGACTGTATGTATGACTTTGCTTTGTCCAGTTGTTCCATTGCTCCAGATATATCAAGGTCAACACCCTGGAGTCTCTTGCTTACAACATTGATTTCAAACAGTATGTCATGCCATAACACTAAGCCACACAGAAATTTGAAGTTATGTATGTTTCTGGTGATTCCATTTCCCGCTGCCACTGTTCTCCCACGAACAGTTCCTGTCATAGCATTATCCTCCATAATGGCAACTATGGCATCATCTATCTTCCCAATTTGGTGTTTGAGAGGCTTTATCGCCTCCACTCGACTTTCCCATCGTGTGGCACTCAGTGGTTTCAGTGTCAAAGAGGATGTTCCCAGATGTTGCTTCAAAATTTACCATTGATGAGTGGATGCAGAGAAAAATACATAGATGCTTTGAATGACATTAAAAAATTCAGCAGCCTCACTAGAAGCTGATGCTTCATCACTGACCACCAAGTTCAATGAATGAGAACTGCATGGGACAAAAAAAACTCCAGGGTTTAACTCTCAGATCCGTGTCTGCACTCTTCTGTTCTTTCCTCTCGTGTTGGCACCATTATTGTAGCCCTGACTGCTCATGTCAGCTATTGCAATTCCTGTATCTTCCAGCTTTTTAAGAAGCACATTTGTCATACCAGCTCCTCTAGTATCATCAATGTCAATAAATTCCAGAAAATGCTCTCTGACAGTCACCATTGCAGGGACATTTTTCACCAGGTTCTGTTGTTGTTACAAAACACACCATTAAAGTCATTTGTTCCGTATGGCTGATGTCAGGTGTGCAGTCCAGCATAACAGAGTAATATCTTGCTGATTTCAGATCTGCCACAATCTTCTGTTTGACTTTTGTTGCCAGTAACTGTATGATCTCATTTTGAATTGTTTTTCTAAGGTAGTGGTGTGTGTACATTTCTTGGGTGGTGACTCTTCTTAGATGCTCCTGGAGTTACAGCATCAAACTAGCTATCAGCTCCACAATTTTAAGGAAGTTTCCATTGTTTGGCACATACAGCTGATCTGAAGTGCCACGCAGTGCTAGGTTTTGGGTAGCAAGTATTCTCACAATGGCAATGAGCCTTTTCAGAACACTTTGCCAGAAAAGAGACTCTGATGCAATCTTCTCTTGATGCTGATCATCTATGGTGGCCTTTAACCTTAGTTTCATCTCAAGCTCTTTCCACCTATGGAATGCTCTCTGGTGATTTGCTGCCTTCTCATGGCATGCCAGATTTCTAGCTATATTTTTCCAGTCCTTTGTTCCTCTAGAACCCAATGTGGCTGGAACATTAGACTGGAAGAGTTTGCAACAAAAACAGTATGCAGCATTCTGGGTTTTTGAGTATGTGACGGGTTGGATCACAGAAACCCACTTGGGAGCTGCCAGCTGATGTGCAAAGGCTACTTCTGTTTCTGTTCTCCCTGTCTTGGTGAAGCCAGACACGCCCGTCTGCTCCAGACACAGACCCAGGGTCTGAATCACCTGTCCCAAAGCTGCAGGTTTACCTGAAAACAGCTCACAGAAGTGTGCTTGCCCTTAGCACTCAGATGCCCAATTCCCAATGGGGTCTAAACCCAAATAAATCCGTTTTACCCTGTATAAAGCTTATACAGGGTAAACTCATAAATTGTTCGCCCTCTATAACACTGATAGAGAGATATGCACAGCTGTTTGCTCCCCCAGGTATTAATACATACTCTGAGTTAATTAATAAGTAGAAAGTGATTTTATTAAATACAGATAGTAGGATTTAAGTGATTCCAAGTAGTAACAGACAGAACAAAGTAAGTTACCCAGCAAAATAAAATAAAATGCGCAAATCTATGTCTAATCAAACTGAATACAGATAATCTCACCCTCAGAGATGCTTCAGTAAGTTTTTTCTCAGACTGGACACCTTCCAGGCCTGGGCACAATTCTTTCCCCTGGTACAGCTCTTGTTCCAGCTCAGGTGATAGCTAGGGGATTCTTCATGATGGCTCCTCTCCCTCTCTGTTCTCTTCCACCCCTTTATATATCTTTTGCATAAGGCGGGAATCCTTTGTCCCTCTGGGTTCCCCCACCCCTCACTGGAAAAGCACCAGGTTAAAGATGGATTCCAGTTCAGGTGACATGATCACATGTCACTGCAAGGCTTCATTATTCACTTGCCAGCACACACATATACAGGAAGACTCACAGGTAAATACAGCCATCTGCAGACAATGGCTCTGGTTAATGGGAGTCATCAAGATTCCAAACCACCATTAATGGCCCACACTTTGCATAATTACAATAGGCCCTCAGAGTTATATTTTATATTTCTAGTTTTAGATACAAGAGTGGTACATTTATACAAATAGGATGATCACTCTCAGTAGATTATAAACTTTGTAATGATACCTTACAAGAGACCTTTTGCATGAAGCATATTCCAGTTACATTATATTAACTTATCATGTTTTTATAAAACCAAATAGACTGCACAACGTCACGGAGTACATAAGCCATGGCCTCTCCACTTTGCCACCATTGGGGATTTCACGCCAGTAATGTGTTGGCTGGAAACTTCTATTTTCATTGTCTTTGGGGAACATGAAGTTTTTCACTTGCTGTGGCCCATGCAGTACAAGAAAGTCCCTCAGGCTACTGCTCAAGTCCTGGATCATCTCGACTTAAGGAACTAAACTCAGCAGCAGCTGTTTCTTTCACATCATCCGCCCTCCACCCTGATCTACACTTTTCTTCAGGAATGTGCACGGTTACATCCATTTGAGATGGAGATATGGATGCTGCAGTAGCTGCCAGGTCACCTGCACTCTGACTAACTGGAAAAGCAGGCATCTCCTCACCGGGGCTGGAAGGCTCACCGTGAACATTTGTCTCTATGTATCTCAGGAGAGCTCCTTCCTGCTTAGATAGAAAAGCTTCCTTTGCTTTCTTTCTTTTTCTGAATGCTGCCCCAGAGGAGCATTTTCTTCTTTCACTCATGACTGTTGTTCTGTGCCAGCTATAGTGGCTCTCAACACTCAATTGAAGGGGACAAATAAGCAGGCTGATAGCAGGGCCTGAGTGAGGGAACATATCAGCTCCTACTACTTCAGTTGACTGCCTGTTCTCCTCAAGTGGGTTCAGGGAAGCAGCAGGAAACAGGAAGCTCTCTGAGAAGCTGGTGTTAATCAGTCCGGGCTCCTGGGGGTGCTAGAGAGGTACATAAGAGGCTCCTCCTCCTCTCTCTCCCTGCAGCTCCTGCTGCTTTCTGTTATTCCCTCTCACCTTGTCTCCTGCCTGCCTGTTATGTCTCTTGTGCCCTTCTTCCTCCAGCACAGCACTCCACCATCTCTGTGCATCTAGAGCAGAGAGAATACATATGCACCAGCAGCAGACACAATTTTCTACACTCTGGCACCTGAGGCAGCCGCCTCAGTTCGCCTCATGATAAGGTCAGCCCTGCACGCAGCCCATGATGGGAACCCTGGGAGGGCCAAGTCTGATGGGCAGGAAGGAATTGGAGGAACGGCAGTGAGTTGGGGGCCTGAAGCCAGGGGTGAAAGTAAAATACAGCTCTTACCGGTATGGGGCCCACTCTGCCCTCCCCCTGCCCTGGAAGGGGTGGGGCCAGGGTGAAAGTAAGGCCCCGTCTACACTACCCGCCGAAATCGGCGGGTAGCCATCGAAGTATCGGGGATCGAATTATCGCGTCTTGTCTGGACGCGATAAATCGATCCCCGAACGCGCTACTTCGAACTCCGGTACTCCTGCAGGGCGAGCGGAGTTACCGGAGTCGACGTGGGAGCCGCGAACTTCGATCGCGGCGCCGCGCGGACGCGAGGTAAGCGCGCCAAATTCGAACTAAGGTACTTCGACTTCAGCTACGCGAATAGCGTAGCTGAAGTCGAAGTACCTTAGTTCGATCCCGCCCCTAGTGTGGACCAGCCCTAAGTTACATTTCTTACTGGTACAGTCCAAACGCAAGCAACCCTCCTCTCCTACATACTTCATACCTCCCATTGCATGACTCCGATATAGAAAATAAAGCTACTACTACTACTACCAGTACTGTCTGTAATAAAACTTTAATATTGGAATAAGCCTGAAAAAGTGAAAACTCAGTGTCACATTTTTCTCCTCGTCTTCCCTCCTCCTCCAGCCAGGAGGCTCCGCGTTCCCCCGACCCCCCACACTCAGCAGGGGCTGCAGCTGCTCCCCTCTAGCTCGCAGCAGGGAGCAGGGGGACTGGCTGAAGGAGAAGCATCCCCAGGATGCCTGCTGCCTACATAAAACCAGTTTAAATTTAGCTGTTCACTCCGTGGGATTAGGGGCCATTTATGACATCCTTGTTAATTTCACTCACAGTTGTTGCGGGGTTGGGAGGTGAGACCAAGCCAGGAGCAGAATACAATAGGCATTTGACTGCACATCTTAAATCCAGAGCTAATAAAAGCCAGTGGAAGGGGAAAACTCACTGTCACTCTCCTCCTCCAGCCAGGCTGCCGAGGGGGCTAGGCTCCATGCTTCCCCTCCCCCTAACCTGGCACTCAGCAGGGACTGCAGCAGCTACACTATAGCTTGCAGCAAGGAGCAGGGGGACTGGCTAAGGGAGAAGCCTACCCAGGACGCCTGCTGCCTGCATAGGAACAGTTTAAACTCAGCTGTTCACTCCCTGGTTCAACCCGCGGGATTAGGGGCCATTTCTGGCATCCTTGTTAATTTCACTCACAGTTGTGAAATTAGGGAGGAGAGAGGAGAGAAACCAATGTGACAGTGACTTTCCCCCTTCCACTGGATTTTATTAGCTCTGGATTTAAGCTGTGCAGCCAAATGCCTATTCTATTCTGCCCCTGCCTTGGTCTCACCCCTGGTCTCACCCCTGCCCCCACCCCTCCCAACAACTGTGGCTGGTGGGTGCTGACCACTCCCTATTATGTTTCTGTGGGTGGTTGAGCCATGGCGTAGCCACGGAATTGGTGCCTGTGTACAGGAGAAAAATTGATATAAAATTAAATAGTAAATAATAGTCAAAAATTTCTATTTTAAGTTTCAGCTCTCTTTTTTTAATTTACCAGCGCTAAGACTGAAATAGGATTTTACTGGTAACTGAACTTTTATTTTTGGGTGGCTTGAACCGGAAATGAACCTGAACCAAATGGAAATAAACACCAGTTGGACTCCTTGCCTGCTGTT
Organism: Platysternon megacephalum; assembly: GCA_003942145.1. NCBI lineage: Eukaryota > Metazoa > Chordata > Testudines > Platysternidae > Platysternon > Platysternon megacephalum. The sequence goes on from QXTE01000773.1 coordinate 32,226, forward strand.
GCTAGCAGCGACTCTGGTTTGACACTGTTCAGTCCTGTCAACCTTAAACATATAACATCAGGAGTCACCCCCCCAAAATAATGAGATTGATTTATTTATGACTGACTAAATTAGGAATAGGGTCTGTGTGTGCGCGCAGGATGAAATCCATAGGAGGAAATCTCCTGCCCACCCACCCCCAATGCTTATTTGACCATTTCTAGGGAAAAAGATTCCCCACTAGCTGCTGTGTGGGGCAGCCCCCTCCTGCTCCCCATGGGCTGGGAGAGCTGCCATTGTATCTCTCACCATCCCTCTCCCTTCCCCAGCCAGTCTCCCCTTGCTCTCATATTCTCTCTCCAGCCTCCCCACAACCCCTCTCCCCACATCTCCCCTTTCCTTCTCTTTATCCCCCCACTCAGAGTTTCCCTCTATTCCAGCTCTGTTCCCCAGAGCCCCAGAATTCTCCCCCTGCCCCCTGATTCCTGGGTATTCCCTCAGCCTCCCTTCAGCAGCCCCACATCCCCACAGCTCCATCCCGCCCACTGCATCCTTGTTCCCGCTCCTTCCTCCTCACACATCCCTGTTCACCCCTCAATGCCCTCTGGCTCTCAGAGTTCCCTGCCCCTCTTCAACCCTCTTCTGGCTCCCACCCCCCTCTGACTCTCCATATGTTGCTGTCCCACCCCCAATCCCTCCCACTCACTGCAAACAATGGGAGCTGGCAGCCAGCTTTCCTCTGCCCAATGCAGGAGAGGAGCTAGAGCTAGACCCTTAGTTCTCTCTGCCCCAAAGGGAGCAAAGGGAAGTGGGCAGGGCCCTCCATGAAGACTTTCACCCCCAGCTGCTCCAGAATGCCCAGAAGGGACCCAAGCCCAGGCACGAACCTAGCTGTAGCAGGGGCTGGAGCATGGTCCCATTAAAGGCCCAGGGTCACCACTGAACCAGGAAAAGAACTTGACTCAAGCCTGTCTCATTCCCTGCTCTGACTTTGCCTACCCAAGGGAAACCCTCCCAACCCACAGACCCCAGAGCAGCAGATCCTACTGCCTGTCAGAGCCAGCCCGCCTACACCTGGTGTCAGGAAGCTGGGATCAGAGGTCACTTATGTCAAATTCGGGGAGAGTGATGGAGAATCAGAGCAGGGCTGTCCTGTTACTTATGGCCCTGGCTCTCTCCTGGGACACTCTGGACCTGATCCAGAAGTTGACATGCAGTGTGGGAAGGAGGCAGTTTGGGATCAGGGGTAAATGCACATGCTGTGCAAATGAGCCCCTCTCTATCCCCAGGGGGCTGAGACATTGTGCTCAGGGTGAAAAATCTGATTAATTGATCACAGAGCTTTAGAAGGGTGATGCTTATATCCTGCAGGTCACAATTTGTCATTGTCTCTCTAGACTGGGAGACCGTTCGGTGTCAGGGCTGGTCCCATCCTCTCTGAACCCCTGATTCATGAACAGCTTATCAGGAAAGACACCCCCCCCCCCCCCCCCCCCCCCCCCCCCCCCCCCCCCCCCCCCNGTCCAATGAAGGGAGTGACTGTGAGGACACCCCTTTCTCCCTCAGGAATCTCAGTGCCTGTAGGAGAGAAGGCCTAACTCCCTGGGGATACTCCTGTTTTTCTAGGAAGGAGTCTATGACTCTTCTGTGAGGACCATCTTCTGGATCTCACAAGGGGACAGAGAGACATTGAGGCTCTCACTTCCCAAGCCACCCAGAGCCCTGTTGTTACTGCTCATTAGAACCATGCAGAGCCCTGGCTTGAAGTCCCAGCTTCTTCCCCTGTCCCTGAAGGAGGAAGGGCCCAACACTCCATTGCACTGACTGCCCTGACCAAGGATGGCCCCCAGAGCTAAGGTAAAATTTCCCCCTGCCCCTCCTCCTCAGGTTCACCTCCAAGATGTATTGGAGGACTCTGCCAGCAGGTTCCTCAGCATGGCATCCAGGAGGTCTGCCAAGACCTTGTGCAGAACCTGCAAAGGAAGAGAGAGCCATGGGTAAGAGCTAGGGAAACTGGGGCTATAGCTGCCACAGGATTAGAGTGACCATACATCCTGTTTTGGCCAGAACAGTCCCTTTTTTAAGCCCTGTCCTGGCTGTCCCGACTTTTTTGGCAAAAGTGGTCATTTGTCCCATTTGCTTTTGCTAACTTCATTGATTGGCAAGAGCAAACAGGACAAATGCCCAGTTTTGCAAAAAAGTGGGGTGCAGAGGAACGTGCAGGGGGGCAAGCGGCAATGCCAACCCCAAGCAGGGGGGCAGGAGGGCTCGGGCAAGCAGCGACACCAGCCCCAGCCTCACACTGGGGGCAGGCAGGGCTTGGGCGAGCAGCAATTCTGACCTTGCAGGGGGCAGGCAGAGCTCAGGCGAGCATCAGCCCCAGCCCCATGCAGAGAGGGAGGCTCAAACACATGGGGAGGAGGTCTCGGGAGAGCAGTTCAAGCCAGCCCCGCACAGGGAGGTGGGCTTGGGCGAGCGGCTCAGGCCAACCTCATGCGGGGGATGGGAGGGAGAGGGCTCGGGGTAGCCCCACGCGCTGTCCCATTTTCCCTTTGGCAAATATGGTCACCCTACACAGGATGGGAAGGTGGGTCTCTATGAAGCACTGATGAGACCCCAAACCCATCCTGGCTTCTCTCATTCACATCTCACTGCAGCCAATTAGCAAGGGTTCACGGCAGGACGACAGCTGGATCTTCAATGCATGCCCTTAGCAGGTCTCTGTGGAGGGCCTCGTAGGCAGCAGAGTATGGAACAGCCAAGCTGCTATGGATGGAAGCTGGGCAAAACACAACGTGAGGAAGGAAGGCAGGCCCCCACAGAGGGGTAATAATCACCCATGGGGTGGAGGCTCCAACCATGCAGCCTGTTTCATCTCTACCCACCCACCTCAATCTCTATAGTTCCAGTAAATCAAGGGAGCAGAAACCAGAGGCCACTCCTGCTCCTGGCATGGAGGAGCAGGAAAATGATCTACCTGGACATGGGTGGTGTCCTTCTCCGTGCCCATGATGAAGACACCATGCAGGGCAGCTCACAGGAGGTGGGACTCCAGCTCTGCATCCAGCGCAGGTTTCAGTGTTCTCACAGGAGAGAGGAGCTGGTATTAGGCTGCAGTGTGGGACTGAGACCGTTATCAACACAGGTGTGAAACTACAGGGAAATAGGCATAGGCTGGCGAGAATGGAAATGGAGGCACCAAGCCAGGGAACAACAAGGCCAAGGCCTTACAGTCAATGGTAGGGCTGGAATAGTGCCTGTTCCCTGGACCCTGCTTCCGCTCTTGTACATGAGCCCGGGAGTGATCCTCTCCCCAAGGCCATCATAACATTACTGGAGTGAAAATAACAGCTCAGTGAGTAGAGTGTGAGCATTCCTGCCAACTCTGCCAGAGGAGCTACCCTTGGGAGCTGACCTGGTAGTGGGAGGGGCAGTGACTCCCAGTGCTAGACCTGAGCTGCAATGGGATTAGGGGAGCCGGGTGGGAGGGTCTTGGTACCCGAGGCTGCTCTCAGCGGTCAGGGAGTTGGCGAGGATGGCACTGGGTGTAGAGTCACCGGGCAGCTCCTGAGTGAGCTCCTGTTAGACCCGAAGGAGACAAAGGAGTGTGAAAGATTCAGGCCCCTCTGACACTTCCCAGCGAGGAGATTACAACGTGTCCCACACAGCCAGCAGGATCCCCCAAACTGCTCCCCACTCCTCTGATTCCTTCCTGCCCATCAAACTTGACTCCCTCCCAGGGTTCCCGTCCAGCTTGGTCCCCTTCCCCTGATTCCTTCCTACCTGTGCAAACTGCCTCTCATCCAACACCATTCTGACTACATAGCTGGGATGTTCTGGCTGGAGCACCTATGGAAAAAAATTAGTGGGTGCTTAGTGTGGTGGGTTATCACCCCTGGGGTGCAGTCTGGGAGCCATGGGAACTGCTGCACCCCTCTAACCACCTCAGGGGCTGGCCCTGCCCACACTGCTTTGCTGGTGATTCAGCCTCTTCAGGCCCTGTTATCACCCAACACAACAGCAGGTGGCGCCACACACCCAAACTGAGCTACCTGAGTGCATTACCTAAGCCACTCAAAGGCCTGGTCTACACTACGATGTTAGTTCGAATTTAGCAGCGTTATACCGAATTAACCTTGTACCCGTCCACACAACGAGGCCATTTATTTCGACTTAAAGGGCTCTTAAAATCGGTTTCTGTACTCCTCTCCGACGAGGGGAGTAGCGCTGAATTCGAACTTGCTGGTTCGAAGTAGGGTTAGTGTGGACGGAATTCGAAGGTATTGGCCTCCGGGAGGTATCCCACAGTGCACCATTGTGACCGCTCTGGACAGCAATCGAAACTCGGATGCTCTGGGCAGTTGGACAGGAAAAGCCCCGCGAACTTTTGAATTTCATTTCCTGTCTGCCCAGCCTGGTGAGCACAGGTGACCACACAGAGCTGAACAGCACAGGTAGCGATGCAGGCCGACAACCGCAAACGAGCACCAGCATGGACCACACGCGAGATACTGGATCTGATCGCCATATGGGGAGAGGATTCAGTGCTCGCAGAACTGCGTTCCAAGAGACGGAATGCAAAGATCTTTGACAAGATCTCGAAGGGGATGATGGAGAGAGGCCACAATCGGGACTCCATTCAGTGCCGTATAAAGGTGAAGGAGCTCCGACAGGCCTATCAGAAGACGAAGGAGGCCAACGGACGGTCCGGGGCAGAGCCGCAGACATGCCGCTTTTACGATGAGCTGCATGCAATTCTCGGAGGGGCCGCCACCACTACCCCACCCCTGAGCGTGGACTCCGAGGAGGGGTTAATGTCTTCGTTGCATGACGAATCTGCGGACGGGGAAGAGGAGGAGGAGGAGGACGACGAACTTGTGGAGAGCACACAGCGCTCCATTCTCCCCGACAGCCAGGAGCTCTTTCTGACCCTGACAGAGGTGCCCTCCGAACCCTCCCAAGGCGGCATCGCAGACCCCCTGGAAGGGACCTCTGGTGAGTGAACCTTTTCAAATATCTCAAACATGGTTTAAAACAAGTATTTGTTTAATGATTAATTTGCCCTGGGGACTTGGGATGCATTCGCGGCCAGTACAGCTACTGGAAAAGTCTGTTAACGTGTCTGGGGATGGAGTTGAAATCCTCCAGGGACATCTCCATGAAACTCTCCTGGAGGTACTCCAAAAGCTTTTCCAGAAGGTTTCTGGGCAGGGCAGCCTTATTCCGTCCTCCATGGTAGGACACTTGACCGCGCCATGCTAGCAGCAAGTAATCCGGTATCATTGCTTGACAAAGCTTGGCAGCGTATGGTCCCGGTGTTTGCTGGCATTCAAGCAACATCCGCTCTTTATCTTGCTGTGTTATCCTCAGGAGAGTGATATCGTTCAGGGTAACCTGTTTGAGATATGGGAATGTAATTAGGGGGACAGAGGTGGCCCCGTTCCTACTGGGCTGTTTGCCTGTAGCTGAAAAGAAATCTTTCCCTGCAGTTAGCCAAGCGGGCGGGGGGGAGGGGGTGGATAATGTCGCTGAGTTTTTCGCGTTTGGCTAGCAGGGGTCTTCCCTGATACCAGCCACGTGGTGGGGGGAGGGGTAACGCGATCATCCCACAGAAGTGGATGGGGGGGCTAGTTTGCGATCTGCATGGATCTTCCATGGTACCAGCCACGTGGTGGGGGGAGGGGGTCATCCCACAGAATTGAATGGGTGGGTGGGGGGTGGTTGTTATGTTATCTGATGCTGCACGGTAACAGGGAAACCGCAGCACGTAAAGGGCTTTGCTTGCTATGGGAAAGGAGGGCGCTGATTTAATGCAGAAGCAGCAGGACAATGGCTTACCATGGCTGCATACAAGCCGAAATCTGTTGCCCGGCCCTGCGTCTGCTGTGATCTCTAACACCAAAGCCGCGGGCACTCAATATAAGATGCAAAAAGCGACCTTGTACATTGCTATGTAATGTGAAAAGTGTTCACCGTGAAAGAGTATAAGCATTGTTCTATAAAATGTATCTTTTTACATACTTCTCTCCTTTTTTTCCCTCCTACTGCAGCTGCAAATTCTTCCATCCTCCCGCCCCCAGCACGAAGGCTCTCCCAGATAAGGAGGCGAAAGAGGCGCACCCGAGACGATATGTTCTCGGAAATAATGCAGTCGACCCGGGATGAGAGAGCTAATTTTAACGATTGGAAGGAGACTGTATTGAAATTCCGTCAAGAGGCCAGTGACCGTGAGGAGAAGAGGGACCAGCGGGAGGACATGAGGGACCAACGGGAGGAGAAAAGGGATGAACGTGAGGAGAGAAGGGACGAACGCGAGGAGAGGAGGGACGCCCGAGAGGAGAAGTGGCGGGATGCAACGCTGGGGCTGCTGCGTGATCAGACAGACATGCTCCGGCGTCTGGTGGAGCTCCAGGAACGGCAGCTGCCGGATTACCGGGTGCCGCTGCAGCCCCTCTATAACCGCCCTCCCCCCTCCCCAAGTCCCGTAGCCTCCTCACCCCGACGTGTAAGAACGCGGGGGGGGAAGCTCCGTGCAACCTGCCAGTCCACCCCATTAGAGAGCCCGAGCAAAAGGCTCTCATTATTTTGAATGTTGTTCCTGCCCTGTTCCTTCACTCCTACCCTCCTCCCAAACCCCACCCGGACTACCTGGTTATTTCTCTCCCTATGTTCATTACCCCCCGTTAATAAAAAGTTCTTGATTTGTAATTTGAAAACGACACTGACTTTATTTTTTTTTAAATAAAACTGGGATCGAAGGGGGAAGGGGGAAGGGTGGGTTGCTTACAGGGAATGAGTGAATCAAGTGGGCGGGTTTTCAACAGGGACAAACAAACATAACTTTCACACAGGAGCCTGGGCAGCACTGAAACTTGTTTTCAGAGCTTCTCTGATGCGCACCGCTTCCTGGTGTGCTCTTCTAATCGCCCTGGTGTCTGGCTGCGCGTAATCAGCGGCCAGGCGGTTTGCCTCAGCCTCCCACCCCGCCATAAAGGTCTCCCCCTTGCTCTCACAGAGATTGTGGAGCACACAGCAAGCTGCAATAGCAATGGGGATGTTGGTTTGGCTGAGGTCCGAGCGAGTCAGTAACGAGCGCCAGCGACCTTTTAAACGTCCAAAGGCACACTCTACCACCATCCTGCACTTGCTCAGCCTGTAGTTGAACCGCTCCTGAGTACTGTCCAGGCTGCCTGTGTATGGCTTCATGAGCCACGGCATTAAGGGGTAGGCTGGGTCCCCAAGGATAACGATGGGCATCTCAACATCCCCAATGGTAATTTTCCGGTCTGGAAAGTAAATCCCTTGTTGCAGCCGTTTAAACAGACTAGTGTTCCTGAAGACGCGGGCGTCATGAACCCTTCCCGGCCATCCCACGTTGATGTTGGTGAAACGTCCCTTGTGATCCACCATTGCTTGCAGCACCATAGAAAAGTACCCCTTGCGGTTTATGTACTGGCTGCCCTGGTGCTCCGGTGCCAAGATCGGGATATGGGTTCCATCTATCGCCCCACCACAGTTAGGGAATCCCATTGCAGCAAAGCCATCCACAATGAGCTGCACATCTCCCAGCGTCACTACCTTTTTTAGCAGCAGCTCAACGATTGCTTTGGCTACTTGCATGACAGCAGCCCCCACGGTAGATTTTCCCACTCCGAACTGATTACCGACTGACCGGTAGCTGTCCGGTGTTGCAAGCTTCCACAGGGCTATCGCCACTCGCTTCTCAACTGTGAGGGCTGCTCTCATCTTGGTGTTCTGGCGCGTCAGGGCAGGGGAAAGCAAGTCACAAAGTTCCAGGAAAGTGCCCTTACGCATGCGAAAGTTTCGCAGCCACTGGGAATCGTCCCACACCTGCAGCACTATGCGGTCCCACCAGTCAGTGCTTGTTTCCCGGGCCCAGAATCGGCGTTCCACAGCAAGAAGCTGCCCCATTGCCAACATGATCTCCAAAGCGCCGGGGCCCGTGGCGCGAGACAATTCTGTGTCCATGTCCATGTCCGCATCACTCTCGTCGCCGCGCTGCCGTAGCCGCCTCCTCCTCGCCTGGCTTTTCTGGTCCTGGTTGAGCATAAACTGCACTATAATGCGCGTGGTGTTTACAATGTTCATGACTGCAAACTTGAGCTGAGCGGGATCCATCCTTGCCGAGGTACGGCGTCCGCTCAGTTCAACAAGGAAAAAAGGCGCGAAATGGTTGTCTTCCGTTGTTTTCACGTAGGGAGGGGGAGGATGTTCCCAGAACCGCCCGCGACAATGTTTTTTGTCCCATCAGGCATTGGGATATCGACCCAGAATTCCAATGGGCGGGGGGGACTGCGGGAACTCTGGGATAGCTACCCACAGTGCAACGCTCTGGAATTCGACGCTAGTCTTTCTGCATGGACGCGCACCGCCGAATTAATCCGCTTACTGTGGCCGCGTACCATCGAATTTAAAAAATCGGTTTCATAAAATCGAATTCCGTAATTTCGGACTAATCCCGTAGTGTAGACGTACCCAAAGACAGACATGACGCAACAGCCAATTTCCCAGCTCCTCCACCTTGTGCCCCTGCTGGAGTATAAATCCAGAATTATGCTGTTTTACACTGCATAGGGATCTGAACAAAGTAAGCTCTTTAATATATTCGCTTTCCCCTCAGTGTGGGAAAGATATGCACAACTAGACTGTGTAAACCAAGCTGAGATTTTTCCCCAGACACTTCACTCAAAGGCACACTGGTTTAGATAAAGCAAAAAACAAGTTTATTAACTACAAAGAGATAGATTTTAAGTGATTATAAGTTTTAGCAAACAGATCAAAGCAGATTACTTAGTAAATAAACAAAATGTAAACAGTCTAAGATACTAGATAGATTGGATATAAGTTAGCAATTTCTCACCCTGGCTGATGATACAAACAGTCCACCAGGTTTCCATACACAGGCTAGAAATCCCTTTAGCCTAGGACCAGCACTTCCCCCACCCCAGCCTTTGTTCCTCAGGTGCTTCCTTGTGTGGGAAGTGAGGCCCTGAGATGATGTCACACCCCATTTTATATAGCTTCTCCATATGGCGGGAACCCTTTGTTCCAAACTCAGTTCAGCTTGTGGAAAAATACAGGTACCAAAATGGAGTTCAGTGTCATGTGATCTGGTCACATGCCCTTGCATGCCCTGTTGAGTCATAGCAGCCATTATCCATCGGCTGTCTGGAGCATTCTCAGGAAGGATAACCAGGTGGGGGATAAGCTTCTCCTAAGACCTATTGTTTTCCCTAATGGCCCATTACCTTGAATAGGTCTTTCACAACCACCTATCTAGACTGGAAGCATCTTGCAAAATTGGTGTCACCCAGGTGTAACTGCATTTGAAATACCGATACATATAACTTCAGATACACAAATGATACATGCACAAAAATAGGATACTCATTCAGCAAATCATAACTTTTCTATAGACACCAACAAGAAATATCTTGTACAAGATGCAGCATAATTATGTTATAATCATATCATGGTCATACCACTATGAAGAATATGGGGTGCATTGTCACACTTAGCTCCCACTGGCAGCCATCTCCCCCCATTCCTCCCCAGTGCCTCCAATCTGCCAGCGGCCCCGCTGATCAACTACCCCACCCCACCCTCCCAATGCCTCCTGCCTGCTGCGATCAGCTGTTCTACAGCATGCAGGAGGTGCTGGTGGGGAGGGGGAGGAGCGAGGGTGGGAAGAGGCAGGGCGGAGACTTGGGGAAAGGGGGCGGGTGGGGGCAGGGCCCGGCCCAGAACAGGGACAGGAAGTGGCGGGGCAGGGGTGAGGACTTGGGGTAAGGCGGAGGGTGGGAGTGGGGCCTGGGTCAGAGTGGGAGGTTGAGCACACCCGGGGCCTGGAGGAAGCTGGTGCCTGTGACACCAATGTCTCACTCAGCACGATCCTCTCCACCAGAGCTGCTTTGGAGCAGTGCAGCTCCAGCATGTCCTGCCCGCTCTGCTGTGCAGTGACGCACATGGACAGGGGAGGTTGGCATGAAGGAACCTGAGCTACTGGGCTTCATCCTGCACCCACAAGGGGAAGGGTTGCGGGGGGACAGCCTGTTAGCCAGGGACTGCCCGTTAGCCAGGGACTGCCCTGCCCCACCTACACCAGCTCCAGGGCTCAGGACTCCCTGGGAGATATTGTGGACCCCCCATTCTCAAAATCACCCATGACTCCTGCACAGGCAGGGTCAGGAACTGGGGGTGGAGACCCTGGATGGTGTATGATAAACACCCCCATCTTAGAGGTCCCAGATCATATGGAATAAAGATCTGCATTTGGGATTGTGTGGGACAAGATCTCCTGCCAGGGGTCGGGACGCTGTGAATAGGCAGGAGAATCTGTTCCAGCCCAGCAGGGGAATGTTTGTACCTTTTCTCTGCCCTGGAGCTGCTCCGGGATAACCTTGAAAGCAGGTTATCTGTGGCTCCATGCATCAACCCCGCCCCCCCATGAGTCCCAAGGGGTCTGTGCACCAGGGAGAGAAGGGGACAGGGTGACTCCTGCTGCCCTTGGGTGAAGGACAGAGGCATGGCGGGGAGAGCAGGGTTAATCCCACCTTCCCACATAAGGGATCTAGGGCAGAGTGGGCCCCACATTCCCCCCCTCCCCCAAGAGACACCTTTGGCTGCCAATAGCTTCAGGGGACCACAGCAGAGAGGGCCCCCCACTCTCCTGGACTCCCTGGGAGGTGCCCGCCCCCATGGAGCATCAGGGACCCAAGTGGCAGCAGCTCTCACCTCCTCCACTTCCCAGGTTCCCTTGCTTCACGGAGGCAGCTGTGTGACTTCTGCTGGTGTCAATGGGGTTGCTCTAACTAACAGACAACAAACCACTCGGATGCAGAGAGAGCCCAGGAGCTGAGAGGGGTGGAAATTCTCATTGAAACAGTTTTCTGTCAGAAAATCCCATTAAAACTAAACAGTCGCCTGTTTGTCACAAAGTTACATTGTCTCATCGCACACACAGAGGAGACACTTTGATCTAGAAAATTTGATAAGATGCTTCAGTCTGTGCTAAGCACTTGCTGCTCTTAACAATTTCAAAATAACAAAATACAAAGAAAACAATATTTCAGGTTGTATTTTATGTCATAATCTGTTATGACTCAACGTGATAGGACACCTCATATTATGCACTGCTGCTACTAGTGACATTCTGAAATGGATCCTCACAGCTCCCCATTCTCCACTCATGGTGAGGTGGGTAAGAGAGGATTGTTATCCTTACTTCACAGAGAGAGAAACTCAGGCTGAGAAAGGTGAAGTGACCTGTCTTAGGTCACACAGCCAGTCAGTGGCAGAGTTGGGAACAGGACCCAGGAGTCCTGACTTTCAAATTAACCATCACATCTTGAATTTCACACATTGACTGATCAGAATAAAGTGCTCTCAAATGAGCTACAGACCAACAATTGTTCATTGTAATTATTCAGCAAGTATTTTAGAAGAACATTTGAGAGAATCATGAACTGCTCAGAGACAATTAATGAGAAGCAGCAAGATTAATCAAATAGATGATTGGTTGTGACTTATTTGCCTGGTTTTAAAAGAGAACAAAAGAACCTGATTCTCCTCCCTGTCAATAGCCCTCTGCTCGGCCAATCAGCATTGAGACTCTGAGAGGTGGGAGGCTGAGGGGTGTCACCTGATGTCCCAAAAGATGGCCCAGGTCACCACCGGAGGGGATCACTCTCAGAGCACTATTCCAGCCCCACCTCTTTGTGAGGGCCTCCCACAATAAGAGCAACCTCTGCCACTCCCCACCCCCACCTGCTTGGTGGAGGGAAGGAAGCAGGTGAAAAAGAAGCTAGAGAAGAGGAGAATGAAGGGAGGGAAAGAGAAAAAGGGAAACCAAACCCTAATGTCCCCAGTGATTCTAAGGGACAAAATCCTAGATAGGAAATCAAATTCTGCCATCTCAACCTAGTGCCCACTTCTTATTTACAATGTCACCTGAAAGTGAGAACAGGCATTCTCATGGCACTTTTGTAGCTGCGTAGCAAAGTATTACATGCCAGATATGCTAAACATTCGTATGCCCTTTCATGCATTGACCACCATTCCAAAGGACATGCTTCCATGCTGATGATGGTTTCTGCTTGATAAGGATCCAAAGAAGTGCAGACTGACGCACATTTATTTTCATAATCTGAGTCAGATGCCACCAACAGAAGGTTGATTTTCTTTTTTGGTGGTTCGGGTTCTGTCATTTCCCAATCAGAGTGCTGCTCTTTTATGACTTCTGACAGGAAGTTCCATACCTCATCCCTCTGAGATTTTGAAAGGCACTTCAGATTCTTAAACCTTGGGTCGAGTGCTGTAGCTATCTTTAGAAATCTCACATTGGTACCTTCTTTGCATTTTGTCAAATCTGCAATATAAGTGTTCTTAAATCGAACAACATATGCTGGGTCATAATCCGAGACGCCCATAACATGAAATATATGGCAGAATGCATGTAAAACCATGGAGCAGGAGACATACAATTCTCCCACAAGGACTTCAGTCACAAATTTAATTAATGATTTTTTTTTTAATGAGCATCAGCACTATGGAAGCATGATTGTTTTAGGGATTGGCTGAACAAGAAGTAGAACTGAGTGAACAAAAAAAAAAAAGTACATTTCTAAGTTACACTTTCACGATAAAGAGATTCCACTACAGTACTTGTATTAGGTCAATTGAAAAATACTATTTATTTTGTTTATCTTTTTTCCGGTACAAATATTGGTAATAAAAAATAATAATATTAAGTGAGCACTGTACACTTTGTATTCTTTGTTGTAATTGAAATCTATTTGAAAATGTAGAAAAAATATCCAAAAATATTCATAATAAATTTAAATTGATATTCTATTATAGTTTAACAGTGCGATTAAAACTGCGATTAATTGTGATTTTTTTAAATTAGATTAATTTGTTTTGAGTTGTGAGAGTTAACTGTGATTAATTGACAGTCCTAGTTTGAGCTCTAACTGAAACTTTTCCCACAGTGGGGCACTTACAGGATTTCTCTCCTGTGTGGGATCTCTGATATGAACTGAGTTTTGAGCTCTGACTGAAGCTTTGCCCACACTCAAGGTATTTTTATGGTCTCTCTCCCACGTGCAGTCTTCGATGAGTACTAAGAGTTGACCTCCGAATGAAGCTTCTCCCACAGTCCAAGCATTTATAGGATCTCTCTCCTGTGTGGATTCTCCTATGGTTAATAAGGCCTGAGCGCTGACTGAAGCTTTTCCCACAGTCCAAACATTTATATGGTCTCTCTCCCGTGTGCAGTCCCCGATGGGCAACGAGATTTGAGCTCCGATTGAAGCTTTTGCCACACTCCAAGCATTTATAAAGTCTCTCTCCTGTGTGCAGTTTCTGATGGGTAACAAGATTTGAGCTCCGACTGAAGCTTTTCCCACAGTCCAAGCATTTATAGGGTCTCTCTCCTGTGTGGATTCTTCCATGATTAATAAGGACTGAGCGCTGACTGAAGCTTTTCCCACAGTCCAAGCATTTATAAGGTTTTTCTCCTGTGTGGGTTCTCTGATGTACAATAAGAGCTGATGGTGCACTGAAACTTTTCCCACACTCAGTGCATTTACATGGTCCCTCTCCCGTGTGCATTCTCCCATGGTTAATAAGGATTGAGCGCCGACTGAAGCTTTTCCCACAATCTAAACATTTATATGGTCCCTCTCCTGTGTGGATTCTCCCATGGCTAATAAGGCCTGAGCGCTGACTGAAGCTTTTCCCACAATCTAAGCACTTATAGGGTTTCTCCCCTGTGTGGGTTCTCTGATGTATAATAAGGGCTGATCGTACATTGAAACTTTTCCTACACTCAGTGCATTTATATGGTCCCTCTCCCATGTGTATTCTCCCATGGGTATTAAGAACTGAGCGCTGACTGAAGCTTTTCCCACAGTCCAAGCATTTATAAGGTTTCTCTCCCGTGTGGGTCCTCTGATGTGCAATAAGGGTTGATGGTACAGTGAAACTTTTCCCACACTCCAGGCATTTATATGGTCCCTCTCCCGTGTGGATTCTCCTATGGCTAATAAGGTGTGTGCGTTGACTGAAGCTTTTCCCACAGTCCAAGCATTTATAGGATTTCTCTCCTGTGTGGGTCCTCTGATGTGTAATGAGGGCTGATGGTGCGCTGAAACTTTTCCCACACTCCAGGCATTTATATGGTCCCTCTCCTGTGTGGATTCTGCTATGGCTAGTAAGGCCTGAGCGCTGTCTGAAGCTTTTCCCACACTCAAGGCACTTATATGATCTCTCTCCCGTGTGCAGTCTCCGATGGGTAGTAAGATTTGAGCTCCAATTGAAGCTTTTCCCACAATCCAAGCATTTATAGGGTTTTTCTGCCATGTGGGTTCTCTGATGTATATTAAGGGCTGATGGTACACTGAAACTTTTCCCACACTCCAGGCATTTATATGGTCCCTCTCCCATGTGGATTCTCCTGTGGTTATTAAGGCCTGAGAGATGACTGAAGCTTTTTCCACATTCAAGGCATTCATAAGGTCTCTCTCCCGTGTGCAGTCTCCGATGGGTTGTAAGATTTGAGCTCCAATTAAAACTTTTCCCACAATCCAAGCATTTATAGGGTCTCTCTCCTGTATGGATTCTTCCATGGTTAGTAAGGACTGAGCGCTGACTGAAGCTTTTCCCACATTCCAAGCATTTATAGGGTTTCTTTTCCTTGGGATTTGTCTGCTGGGCTGTGGTTTCCTTGGGATTCTTGCCTCCTCCCCCATATTCAATGGATTCATCCACTTTCTTCCTTAGGTGGTTTCCCAGGTTCCTCTCTGACCTGTACCAATTACTCCAGGTTTTTCTCTGTTCCAAGCACTGGGAAAAATTCCCTTCAGCTCTTCTCAAAAACCTCCCCTGAAGTTCTACTTCCTCAAGACCTTCCTGCTGTGGATTCTCCTCCTCGTTCTCACTCTTTGTCTCGTCACCTGCTGGGGAAGAGAGAGAATCCAGGCAGGAGTCATTGCCTGGGCTGGCAGAAAGGGGAATAGCAAAGAGGGAAAACACAACACAATAACTTTTGGGGAGACTGAGAAATTGGATTCTGTCTCCACATCCCATCCAAACACTCACAGGGAAGGGACATCAGGGAGAAAACTCCTGACAGCTAACAGGGTGGGTGGGAAGTCATGAGCGATATCTGCCATGATTATATATAATATATGACACCTGCTGATGACAGCCTCCCTAGGGGAGATGAGGCAGAATTGAGGACGCTCACACCATATTTTGGGGATTTTCAGCTTTTTCCGTCATTTGCCATATACCTCCTGTGTCAGTGTCACTGACTCCTCACCTGTGCGGGTGCCTCTTTGGATGTTGCCTTCCTTGGAGGCCTGGCGATCTGGGACCCACAGCTCTTCCCCTGCTTCCAGCCGTGCGATCAGGTCAGGTTTGGGAATGGGGAGTCCTGCTCAGGGGGTGAAATCAGGCATGATCAGAGTGCACTGAGGATTGATGGAGTATTTGTCACAAAGGGCACATAATGAGATTAAACTGATCCCATGATTTGCTGGGGGTTGTGGGATCTGAACAGATGGGAACATGGTCACTGAGCCTCCTTGGGAGAGGCAGAGGGGGAGTTGTCACACCCTCATTAGGAGTTTTTAGGATCTGTGTGCTCTGGGGGACTTCCTGAGGCACACACAGCTCTGGTGTTAAACCTCTGCCTATGTCTGAACCTCCAGAGACCAGAGCCCTCCCCACACATAGAGCTAGTTGCATGAAGGGAGGTGCACAGAGATCCTGTGTGTGAGTGAGAATTAATGTGGATATGTTAACACATTGCTCCTGCCCCGTGAAAGCTGGAGGGATGGGGATGAATTAGCATGTCCATTAGGTTCATGACTCCCCTATCCCATTAGAGGGGGTATGGAGGAAGAACCTGACCAGATTCAGAAATGCAGACCCCCTGGCTTCAAATAGCTGAGAGGACAGGAGTCCTTACCCAGTGAGGTCACCATCTCATAATTCTCCTGCATGACGTCCTTGTAGAGGGCTCTCTGACTGGGGTCCAGCAGAGCCCCCTGCCCCTCACTGAAATATACAGCCACATCCTCAAAGGTCACCAGCATCTGAAACAACAAATGTTCCCTTCTCAGTACCTGCTGCCCCAGCCACAATCCCACTATTTATGGGGGAAGAAGCACAAAAATAGGGCAGCTCTGGAAAGGCCAGAGGAGCAGAATCCCACCCCCAACCTGTTCAGAGTAGCCAGGAGTCTCCAGGGAACAGACAGAAGGTGAGAGCTCCTTGTCCCTCCCAGCAGACAGAGGAGGGCAGGGTAAGAACATAAGAATGGCCAAACTGGGTTAGACCCAGAGGAAGTGAACATAACAGGTAATGATCAAGTGATCTCTCTCCTGCCATCCATCTCCACCCTCTGACAAACAGAGGCTCGGGACACCATTCCTTACCCATCCTGGCTAATAGCCATTAATGGACTTAACCTCCATGAATTTATCTAGTTCTCTTTTAAACCCTGTTATAGTCCTAGCCTTCACAACCTCCTCAGGCAAGGAGTTCCACAGGTTCACTGTGCGCTGTGTGAAGAACTTCCTTTTATTCGTTTTAAACCTGCTGCCCACTCATTTCATTTGGTGGCCCCGAGTTCTTATATTATGGGAACAAGTAAATAACCTTTCCTTATTCACTTTCTCCACAACACTCATGATTTTATATACCTCTATCATATCCCACCTTAGTCTTCTCATTTACCACATACCTACGAGGCACAGGCTGATGTGGGAAGCAGAGCTCTGGGTAGGGGACAGGAATCCCAGCACCTTCCCTTTGTATTTCACCACAGTCTCTGCCTAGTGGGTTCAGCCTCCAGCACTCAGGTCTGTTTTCCCAGCCCTAGACTGAGCATGTCCCACCAAGTTTATCACACCCTGTCCCCTCCCTGTCTCACACTGTTTGTTTCCTGCCCCTCCCCCTCCACGACAACCCTCCCCAGCAGCTCCCCACAAACATCCGCTACCTGAGCTGGATCCACCACAGCCATTTCCCTTCCCCGGCCCCTAGAACGATGGGATGATCTGGAGCAAAATGTGGTCGTTACTCTGCAGGCTGTCAGGGTGAGAAGGGCAATTGGGGAGGTTTCTGTATTAGTATTAGTCCATTTCACACCCTGATTTCCCTCAGGCTCTTTCCCTGCAGACAAACACTTGAGACCAGGGGTTCTCAGACTTTTTTACTGGTGACCCCTTTCACATAGCAAGCCTCTGAGTGTGACCCCCCCCCCTATACATTAAAAACACTTTTTTATATATTTAACACCATTATAAATGCTGGAGGCAAAGCAGGGTTTGGGGTGGAGGCTGACAGTTCGCAACCCCCCATGTAATAACCTTGTGACCCCACTGAGGGGTCCTGACCCCCAGTTTGAGAACCCCTGCTCTAGACTCTGCCATGCTGGGAAAACCCTCAGTTATGTTATTACAACACAGACCTGAGCCCTGCCACTGGGACTAAACAAATGAGACATTTTTAAACCCTCCCAGGAACAGAGTCTCTGAGCCAAAAGCTAGAAAGGAGCAGAATCAAAGGTGCTGCTTTGGGGTATCCCTCTGACATTGTCCCCAGGGCAGCACATTCTCCCAGCATCACGGGGACTAGGCAGAAGCAGGAACTGGCTTTTCCTGTCTCTGTTCCTCACCTTGTCCCAGGAAAGTCAATCTGCCCTGGGACACTGCAGGGAATGGAGCTGGGCAGGGTTGGGAGCCGGGAACCTCCCTCCCCACTTACTGCTCCTGCTGCCCCTTTCACTCTCTCCCCTCTCCCTTCTGAATGGAAGAGCTGGTTACTGTCCTGCCATTTCTGTGGGCATTTCCTCTCCAACAGCTACTGCCACTGCTAACAGGAATGTGGGCCTGGGTGTGTCGGGGGCACCAGCTCTGGGACTCGCAAAACCCCGGGGAGCAGAGATGGGGCAAGGAGGGGCCGTTTGTGCAGAGTCACTTTCGTGCCCGGCCCCAGCACTTTTCCCTAAGTCTCTCTCATCAGCTGGAGTCATAAGAACATAAGAATGGCCATACTGGGTCAGACCAAAGGTCCATCTAGCCCAGTATCCCATCTTCCGACAGTGGCCAGTGCCAGGTGCCTCAGAGGGAATGAACAGAACAGGTAAACATCAAGTGATCCATCTCCTGTCGCCCATTCCCAGCTTCTGGAAAACAGAGGCTAGGGACACCATCCCTGCCCATCCTGGCTAATAGCCATTGATGGACCTATCCTCCAAGAATTTATCTAGTTCTTTTTTGAACCCTGTTATAGTCTTGGCCTTCACAACATCCTCTGGCAAGGAGTTCCACAGGTTGATTGTGCGTTGTGTGAAAAAATACTTCATTTTGTTTGTTTTAAACCTACTGCCTATTAATTTAATTTGGTGACTTCTAGTTCTTGTGTTATGAGAAGGACTAAATAACACTTCCTTATTTACTTTCTCCACAGCAGTCATGATTTTATAGACCTCTATCATATCCCCCCTTAGTCGTCTTTTTTCCAAGATGGAAAGTCCCAGTCTTATTAATCTCTCCTCATATGGCAGCTGTTCCCTACCCCTAATCATTTTTGTTGCCTTTTTCTGAACCTTTTCCAATTCCAATATATCTTTTTTGAGATGGGGCGACCACTGCAGGCAGTATTCAAGATGTGGGCATACCATGGATTTATATAGAGGCAATATGATATTTTCTGTCTTATTATCTATCTCTTTCTTAATGATTCCCAACATTCTGTTTGCTTTTTTGACTGCCACTGCACATTGGGTGGATTTTTTTAGAGAACTATGCACAATGACTCCAAGATCTCTTTCTTGAGTGGTAACAGCCAATTTAGACCCCATCATTTGATATGTACAGTGGGATTATGTTTTCCTTCATTTGAATTCCTTCAGAACTCTTGTGTGAATATGCAGTGGTTTTCAAACTTTTTTCCTCATAACCCAGTTGAAGAAAATTGTTGATGCCTATGACGCAACATAATTATATCTTTTGACTAGGGTTTTCATAAAATCATATTGCAATATATTACATCTTAACCCACTTTACATAACTAACACTAGACACTAGCCTTAGTAAGCCTATGGTAAGGAGTGTGGGAGGTGGCCCAGGGTAGGGCAGAGGGTGGGGTACGGAGCTGGGGATGAGGGGTTCAGGGTGCAGGAGGGGGCTCAGGGCTGGAGCAGAAGGTTGGGAGGCGGGGGGGTGAGGGCTCTGGCAGGGGGTGCGGGCTCTGTAGTGGGGTGGGGCTGGGGATGAGGAGTTTGGGGTGCTCCAAGGCTGGGGCCAGAGGACTCCCCCAAGCCCTCTCCCCACCGGCAGCAGCTAGCTCTGGGGAAGGGGTGTTCCTCTCTCCCTGCCGGCAGGCAGCAAGCTCTGGGGCCGGGGGAGAGGCCCACAGCAGCCCTGCAAGCCCCAACTTGCTCCCCTCTCCAGTTCACGCCCAGCTTTATCGTCCTTGAGTGCTCCTATAGCATCTCAATCGTCTAGTGGCCCCACTGGTTGTTTAACAGGCTTCCTGCTTCTGATGTACTTAAACAAATTTTTGCTATTACTTTTTGAGTCTTTGGCTAGCTGTTCTTCAAATTCTTTTTTGCCCTTCCTAATTATACTTTTACACTTCATTTGCCAGAGTTTATGCTCTTTCTATTGTCCTCATTAGGATTTAACTTCTACTTTTTAAAGGATGACTTTTTGCATCTCACCGCTTCTTTTACTTTGTTGTTTAGCCTCTGTGGCACTTTTTTTAGTTCTCTTACTATGTTTTTTAATTTGGGGTATACATTTAAGTTGAGACTCTATTATGGTGTCTTTAAAAAGTTTCCATGCAGTTTGTAGGGATTTCACTTTTGGCGCTGTACCTTTTAATTTCTGTTTAACTAACCTCCTCATTTTTGTGCAGTCCCCCTTTCTGAAATTAAATGCTACAATGTTGGGCTGCTGTGGTGTTTTCCCCACCACAAGGATGTTAAATTTAATTATATTATGGTCACTATTACCAAGCGGTCCAGCTATATTCATCTCTTGGACCAGATCCTGTGCTCCGTTTAGGACTAAATCAAGAATTCCCTCCCTCTTGTGGGTTCAAGGACTAGCAGCTCCAAGAAGTAGTCATTTAAGTTGTCAAGAAACTTTATCTCTGCATCCTGTCCTGGGGTGATATGTACCCAGTCAATATGGGGATAGTTGAAATCACCCATTACTGTTGAGTTTTTTATTTTAATAGCCTCTCCAATCTCCCTGAGCATTTCACAGTCACTATCACCATCCTGGTCAGGTGATATATCCCTACTGCTATATTCTTATGATTAGAGCATGGAATTACTTAGCATAGAATCTCTATGGATCAGTTGGGTTCATTTAAGATTTTTACTTCATTTGATTCTACGTTTTCTTTCACATATAGTGCCACTCCCCCACCAGCATGACCTATTCTGTCCTTCCAATATATTTTGTGTCGGCAGAGCCCAGGGCTGGCTCCAGCCACCGAAGAAAGTCCCCCTGGTTGGGCTCAGAGGGGTTTTAATGATGGTCTCTTCCAGCACAGACCCCACTGGGCAGCAGCAGTTGCTCAGTCTAGGTTCCCAGATCACAATAGCGGCAGCAGCATCTACCCCAGGAAGCCCAGCTAGCTCTAGGGTTGCAGTATCCTGAGCACAAAGAGAGACTGACACCGGCCTCCTCTGCCTTAGCATATTACCAGAGCCCTCTAGTGGGGGCAGCTAATGATGGAGCCTCCATGTGCTGCCCCTGCAGCCCCCAGGGACAGTCAGGCCAATGCTGATCTCATTTGCCCATCTGGTCTCACACTGGAACTGGAGAAAGAGCTCAAATCTGGATTTCGTACTGGAACCGGAATTGAACCTGAACCATAATTTAGTTTTACCAACTGAACCTGAACTGAACTGAAAAAAGTGGGGGAAGGGGAGGGAATGAGTTAAAATAAAGATTCAGCATTTTTTAAGCTCAATATTGTTGGGAAAAAATGGACA
Organism: Platysternon megacephalum; assembly: GCA_003942145.1. Taxonomy (NCBI): domain Eukaryota; kingdom Metazoa; phylum Chordata; order Testudines; family Platysternidae; genus Platysternon; species Platysternon megacephalum. Next base: position 53,248 of record QXTE01000773.1, read on the forward strand.
ATGATCTTATTTTCATTTCAAGAGAAGACAACAAATTAGCCAATGAGCTGGTGATTGCTCCCAGAACGGCCTGCCCCAGTACAGTGAGAAGAGAATGAGCATAGAGGGGGCCAGTCCACAAGGGCAGGGAGGGAGAGGGGAAGGTTGGCAGCTGCCTGCACACCATGGGAGGCAGAAGGGTGGCCCAGAGATAGAGGAACCATCTCTGAGATGCCCCCCTGGGGAGATAAGAGGTGGGATGCTCCCTGGGCCCTGAAGTTCATAATAACTCTTCAAGCCCAGAGGCAAAGGTAATGGCTCCCCAACCTTCTCCCAGGGGTTCTCATAACAAATCTTTGGTGGCCTCAGAGTGTGGCCACCAAATCTTGCTGATGGCCGCTCTGACAATTTTTCCTAAAATACTGAATTAACTTTAGGAAAAACAAATAAATATGCACAAATACATGTCCAAATCATTGTAATTTATTGATGTAGGGTGAGTTTTTTTGCAAACGCAATAATAAAAATAATGTACAGTTGAGTTGGCTCTATTCTTTGCTGGACCTAAACAGAATAGAAACAAAAATAATGTGTTTTGCATGCTATTGTCTTTTGTTGTTTTATCTTTTGCTTGTTGGGGTTTCTTTTAGACTTGCTATCTAGTAAGTCTGCTACTGAAAAGTGATATTTGTATGTTTGTTAGTATGATTTTTCACAGAAGCACACTAGCTAGCTAGTTGGGAGGCAGTGAAAAGCGATATTAACAAGCATACAAATATCACTTTTCACAGCAGATTTACTCAGCCCTGGCAAGCTGGGAGACAAATAGAGCCCTGGATGGGGAGGTGGGTAGGGAGGCAGCAGGGGCCAAGGGTGATGGATGTGGGGCTGGAAGAGGAAGCGGGGGCCAGAGGTGTTGGGTGTGTGTGGGAAGGGCCAGGGGAGGCAGCAGGGGCCAGCGGTGATGTTGGGGGTGGGTAAAGGGCCAGCACCCAAAGCCTCAGGTCCAGGCTGGCACCGGAAACCTGCAGCTCGGGACCGCAGCCCATTGCTGTGTAGCTGAAACCCGAGGCCAGAGGACACACCAGGAACCGGGGTGATGGGGGGGGGGGGGGGAGAGCCCGGGGCCAGAGCCCAAAGCTCCATGGCTGGATCCTGGGGTCGGAGCCCAGGGCCCAGGAATGGAGCTCGCTGCCACGCAGCCAGATCCCAGAATGGATGAGGCGGCAGGGGCCACGGGTGACAGGCAGGGGTTATGAGCCCGGACCGGCACCTGCCGCATCACAGCTGGGACCGGAGCCTGGAGCCCCGCTACACAGCTGAAGGCCGGAGGAGGTAGTGGGTACCAGAGTTGGTGGGGGGAGAGGTGAGCCTGAGGCCGGGGGATGGAGCCTGTCCCCGTGTGGCTGAAACCTGAAGCCCCACGGCTGGAGCCTGCTGCATGGGCTGAAGCTGGAAGCCCGAGCCCCACTGCCCCCAGGAAGGTGGGGAACTCAAATTGGTTACCTGCTTCTCCAGCGTTTCTGGCTCCAGAGGGGGACAGGGCCCAACCCCTGCTGGAGGCCCTGGGAGAGGGGCCGCTGCTTCCTCCCCCAGTCACCGCCCAGGAGGCTATGGATGCTAGAAAAGCCCCTGGTAGCCGCATTTGAGAAATGCTGCCTTAGGCCTCCACCCACCATCGCCAACTCGTGGGGCAGCTCCTCCCTCCAGTTGCCCAACTTACAGCAGGGTTCATACTCCAAACTCCCTTCCCCATTGAAGCCAGCTGCAGGGCCCACTCCCAACTCCCCGCTACCAGGGCACTGTCTGATACCCACCTCCAACCCATCCCCAGAACTGTTCTTTCTCTTCAGCCATCCTGGCTGGCTCTGGCAGGCTCAGAGCCAAGTTCTGCCTGGGAGGCAGGCCAGTCTGTCTGCAGCCCTGTGTGTTCCTGGTGGTCCCTTGGCCCAGCCCTGCTGCTGTGGTGAGCAGCGAGCAGTGAGCCTGCCCGAGCCACACTTGGAGCTCAGGGATTTCTGCCAAGACGTGACCACCTCAAGCCATGAGCTTCACCTGACAGAGTCAGAATGGAGGGCTGGTGAAGTCATCACAATTCCACTGAAATCTGATAATTTGATAACAAAGATTCTTTAACATGAACGACCATGGGTGACTTTATGGTGCTTGGTTAAAACGCCAACTGGAAATATCAAAATTCTCTTCTGTCTTCACTGTTTAATGAATCCTTACTAGCTTCAATGGAAAAATGAGAAAAAAAAATCTGTTGGAACTGATAACATTCTCTCCTATATATACCCTGATCCTAGATAGCAATTCCCTCTGTCAGAAGAGGACAAAGTCAAGGCAAATTTCATTTAACCAAAACGTGAATGAAGATGGAAATGCTTGAGTTAGAAATAATGACGTCATAGAATCAACATCAGACACATCTGAAATTTAAAGATGAAATAGAAATTCTGAAAGCTTGTGAAATCTCCAAAAAGGAAGCAATATCTGATCAAAGGAAAGCCCCCAAAAGGATTCGGCCAATTCTTGATTCATTCACAGATGAGCCACATGTCAATAAGAAAGAAAACAGAGTAAACTACTGGGAACATCAGAAAAATGTCATGCCCAGGCTGTATCAAGGAGCAAAAATGGAACTGGCAGGGCGGTGTCAGCAGATCTCACTGAGCAGCCTCCATTCACACCAGCACGGCCAGGGACAGGGAACACAAAGCAGCAGATCATGTGAGCAGCGGGTGGTAACCTAACCCCGGCTCCCAACCCCCTCTGTCCCCCCAGGTGTCGCTGTCCCAGTCGGACTCTCTCCCCCTCCGGCGCGGGCTGGCTTCACCCGCCCTGCAAACAATGGGAGCTGGCGGCAGTTTTCCTGGGCACAAGGCAGAGAATCGCAGCCAGCTCCGAGCAGCCTGGGGCCAAACCCTCCCCCTGCAGCCAGGGTGGAACCGGGCGGCACCGCTCCCTGGGGGATGGGCAGGTCTCTCTTACCTTCCCTCTAAGCGGTGCCCCCCCTGGGAGCAGGGGCTGGGGCCCAGAAAGGGGGATCCTGGCCAGGCTGGGGTTTCTGCACTGGGAGAGGCTCCTGGGAGCAGCGGGAATGTTACTGATAGAGATTCATCTCTCCCGGCTGCAGCCGGGGCTTGTGGATCTTGCAAGGCACGTGGGCTCCCCAGAATCAATCCCTGCAGAATGCGATTCACTAATCACTTCCTGCTACCACAGGACTCAGCAGTGATCACTCCCAGAGCCACATCCCAGCTGCTGAGCTCCTGGGTCCTAGCGATCAAGGGATTGCCCTGCAGCCCGCCCCCCGAGCCCCAGATTCTGCCTCCTGGGGGCCCCACGTCCTCTGGGCACGAGCAGCTTCTCTCAGTATTAAGGGGGCATCATGCATAGAATCCACTGTGTCAATGGGCAGAAAGGAGACGTCCACATCCCGAGGAGGGGCAGAAGGAGCATTTCTATAAAGACTGGGCATTGTTCCAGAGTCCCTAATATCAAGAACAAGGGAGTGGTGGGTCCTGGTCCTAGAGAGGTTGCACAGAGCGTAAAGCAGCTGGGGACACGTTTCTCAGGGCACCCCACCCTAGACAAAGGAAAGCAGTTTCACCCGGCCTGGGGAGTTTCTGCTGTAGGATTTTGAAAGACCATGAAAATGTATTTACATTAGCACTGTCAATTAATTGCAGTTAACACATGTGATTAACTCAAAAACAATTGGGATTTAAAAAATTATTCATGATTAATCGCAGTTTTAATCACACACTTAAACAATAATAGAATACCATTTGAAATTTATTATAAATGTTTTTGGATGTTTTTCTACATTTTTAAATATATTGATTTCAATTACAACACAGAATACAAAGTGTACAGTGCTCACTTTATATTATTATTTTTATCACAAATATTTGCACTATAAAAAAGATTAACAAAATAAATTGTATTTTTCAATTCACCTATACAAGTACTGTAGTGCAATCTCTTTATCTTTGCTTCAGTCTTCACGGCTGAGGATGTTAGGGAGATTCCCAAACCTGAGCAGTCCTTTGTAGGTGACAAATCTGAGGAATTGTCACAGATTGAAGTGTCACTAGAGGAGGTTTTGGAATTAATTGATAAATTTAACAGTAACAAGTCACCAGGACCAGATGGCATTCACCCAAGAGTTCTGAAAGAACTCAAATGTGAAATTGCAGAGCTATTAACTATGGTTTGTAACCTGTCCTTTAAATCGGCTTCTGTACACAATGACTGGAAGATAGCTAATATAACACCAATATTTAAAAAGGGCTCTAGAGGTGATCCCGGCAATTACAGACTGGAAAGTCTAACATCAGTACCGGGCAAATTAGTGGAAACAATAGTAAAGAATAAAATTCTCAGACACATAGAAGAACATAAATTGTTGGGCAAAANCTGTGAAAAACTTCAGAAAGATCTCACAAAACTAAGTGATTGGGCAACAAAATGGCAAATGAAATTTCATGTGGATAAATTTAAAGGAATGCACATTGGAAGAAATAACCCCAACTATACATACAATATGATGGGGGCTAATTTAGCTACAACTAATCAGGAAAGAGATCTTGGAGTCATCATGGATAGTTCTCTGAAGACGTCCATGGAGTGTGCAGCGGCAGTCAAAAAAGGAAACAGGATGTTAGGAATCATTAAAAAACGGATAGGGAATAAGACATAGAATATCTTATTGCCATTATATGGTACGTCCACATCTTGAATACTGCATATGGATGTGGTCTCCTCATCTCAAAAAAGATATACTGGCATTAGAAAAGGTTCAGAGAAGGGCAACTAAAATTATTAGGGGTTTGGAACAGGTCCCATATGAGGAGAGATTAAAGAGGCTAGGACTTTTCAGCTTGGAAAAGAGGAGACTAAGGGGGGGATATGATAGAGGTATATAAAATCATGAGTGATGTGGAGAAAGTAGATAAGGAAAAGTTATTTACTTTTTCCCATAATACAAGAACTAGGGGCCACCAAATGAAATTAATGGGCAGCAGGTTTAAAACAAATAAAAGGAAGTTCTTCACACAGCGCACAGTGAACCTGTGGAACTCCTTGCCTGAGGAGGTTGTGAAGGCTAGGACTATAACAGGGTTTAAAAGAGAACTGGATAAATTCATGGAGGTTAAGTCCATTAATGGCTATTAGCCAGGATGGGTAAGGAATGGTGTCCATAGCCTCTGTTTGTCAGAGTGTGGAGATGGATGGTTGGAGAGAGATCACTTACTCATAGACTCATAGACTTTAAGGTCAGAAGGGACCAGTATGATCATCTAGTCTGACCTCCCGCATGATGCAGGCCACAAAAGCCGACCCACCCACTCCTGGAATAATTCTCTTCCTTGACTCAGCTGTTGAAGTCCCCAAATCATGATTTAAAGACTTCAAGTAGCAGATAATCCTCCAGCAAGCGACCCCTGCCCCATGCTGTGGAGGAAGGTGAAAAACCTCCAGGGCCTCTGCCAATCTACCCTGGAGGAAAATTCCTTCCCGACCCCAAATATGGCGATCAGCTGAACCCCGAGCATGCGGGCAAGACTCTCCAGCCAGACACTTGACCATTACCTGTTAGGTTCACTCCCTCTGGGGCACCTGGCATTCGCCACTGTCGGTAGACAGGATACTGGGATGGATGGACCTTTGGTCTGACCCGGTACGGCCATTCCTATGTTCTTACCCTCGGATGCAGTGCATCCAGCCCCATGGACTTGTGCTCGTCCAGCTTTTCTAAATAGTGCTGAACCACTTCTTTCTCCACAGAGGGCTGCTCACCTCCTCCCCATGCTGTGCTGCCCAGTGCCGTAGTCTGGGAGCTGACCTTGTTCGTGAAGACAGAGGCAAAAAAAGCATTGAGTACATTAGCTTTTTCCACATCTTCTGTCACTAGGTTGCCTCCCCCATTCAGTAAGGGGCCCACACTTTCCTTGACCACCTTCTTGTTGCTAACATACCTGTAGAAACCCTTTTTGTTACTCTTAACATCCCTTGCTAGCTGATTTAGTTGGGAATTGGTCCTGCTTTGAGCAGGGGGTTGGACTAGATGACCTCCTGGTCCTGAGGTCCCTTCCAACCCTGATATTCTATGATTCTAACTTCAAGTGTGATTTGGCCTTAGTGTTACTATTTCCAAGTCTTCAGGTCACATCTCAGCCCAGACAAGGCTCCAGACAAGCCCCAGAAAATGGATTTCTGTTTTAAAGGTTCCAACACCAAAAACAGAGAAGGAAAATGAACAATTTGTGGCATAGTCAGAGAAAATGTAACTAACCCCACATGTTTGTCTGAAGGACTCAGGGTGTTTTGTCCAGACTAATTAAGACAGCGCACAGAGGGTGACATAGAGGAGAGGAGAGAGTGTTTGTTTTGGGGGTGCTTAGCCATTTACAAATCTAACCCCATTACTGCCACTGAGGCAAGCCAGGGGGACCCACTGAATTCCACAGAGATGGGTCAGGGACATGTTTGCTCCATCAGAGACCCCAGAGTCTAGAAAGACTGAGGGTATGTGTACACTGCAAATAAGGACTCGTGGCAGGGAATCTGAGAGCACAGGACAACTGATTTGGGTTGGGGGCTAAAATAGCAATGTAGATGGTTGGGTTCGGGTTGGACCCCGGGCCCTTAATCCTGGCAAGGGGGGAGGAGCTCAGACCCCATGCTTCAGCCCCAGCATTTACGCTGCCCAACAATTTATGTTCTTCTATGTGTCTGACAACTTTATTCTTTACGATTGCTTCAACTAATTTGCCTGGTACTGACGTTAGACTTACTGGTCTGTAATTTCCGGGATCACCTCAAGAGCCCTTTTTAGATATTGGCGGTTGTTTAGCAGGCTTCCTCATTCTGATGTACTTAAAAAACATTTTGTTATTACCTTTTGAGTTTTTGGCTAGCTGTTCTTCAAACTCCTTTTTGGCATTTCTTATTACATTTTTACACTTCATTTGGCAGTGTTTATGCTCCTTTCTATTTACCTCACTAGGATTTGACTTCCACTTTTTAAAAGATGCCTTTTTATCTCCCACTGCTTCTTTTACACAGTTGTTAAGCCACGGTGGCTCTTTTTTAGTTCTTTTACTGTGTTTTTTAATTTGGGGTACACATTTAAGTTGGGCCTCTATTATGGTGTCTTTGAAAAGTGTCGATGCAGCTTGCAGGGATTTCACTCTAGTCACTGTACCTTTTAATTTCTGTGTAACTAACCCCCTCATTTTTGCATAGTTCCCCTTTCTGAAGTTAAATGCCACAGTGTTGGGCTGTTGCGGTGTTCTTCCCACCACAGGAATGTTAAAAGTTATTATATTATGGTCACTATTTCCAAGCAGTCCTGTTATAGTTACCTCTTGGACCAGATCCTGCGCTCCACTCAGGACTAAATCGAGAATTGCCTCTCCCCTAAAAGTACTAAAGGAGTTGGCGGATGTAATTGCAGAGCCATTGGCCATTATCTTTGAAAACTCATGGCGATCGGGGGAGGTCCCGGATGACTGGAAAAAGGCTAATGTAGTGCCCATCTTTAAAAAAGGGAAGAAGGAGGATCCGGGGAACTACAGGCCAGTCAGCCTCACCTCAGTCCCTGGAAAAATCATGGAGAAGGTCCTCAAGGAATNTCAAACACGCGGCCCGCGGAGCTCTTCCCTGCGGCCCGCAGAGCTCCCTCAGTTACTTCCTGTCACCGCCAAACTCCCCTCACCAAGTTATTTTCTGTGCCTGCTAAGCTCCCTGCAGGCTGCTCCCCAATGTTTGGGGCCAGGTCTCTCCCCGGGCCCCACCTGCCGCCCCCACGCGCCTCCCCCGAGTGTCTCCCGGCCCCCACTTGCTGCCCCCTGACCGCCTGGGAGCCTGCAGCTCACGCTGACTCCACTCCTCCGCTCTGCCGGCTTCCGGCATCACCTGCTGCCGCAGGGTCCTAGTGCCCCCCTTCACTAAGGCCAGGGCAGGCTGCCCTTCCCCTGCCCTTCTGCCCTAGTCCTGAGACTCTCCAATGCCCCAAACCCCTCACCCCCACCCCCACCCCCACAGCGCTCACCCCTGCACCCCCTCCTATCCCCAAACTCCGTCCCAAAGCCTGCACCCCCACCCCCTGCCGCAGCCTGGAGCCTGCACCGAGCACCCAAACTCCATCCCAGAGCCTGCACTCCAGACCCCCTCCCCCACCCAAACTCCCTCCCAGAGCCTTAGGCAGGTGGGGTGGGGGGGGGGGGGCAGGTTCTACAAACCTGCCACCCCTGGAAGAGGCAGAGCAGGGGGGGAGGGGGCTTTAACAGAAGTAAATCTAACTAAGTGCGTGTTTTGCACTTTCCAGGAGGGAGGGGGGAGGAGCGGGAAGCCAGGTGCTTAGGGGAGGAGGTGAAGAGACAGGGCAGGGGCGGGGCCTCATGGAAGGGGTGGAGTAGGGGTGGGGCCAGGGGCAGCAAGGGGGCGTGTCAGTGATGCGGCCCTCGGGCGAATGCACTAGTCCTCATGTGGCCCTCGGGGTCATTTGAGTTTGAGACCCCTGGACTATAAGGTGGATAGAAAGCTGGCTAGATCATTGGGCTCAACGGGTAGTGATCAATGGCTCCATGTCTAGTTGGCAGCCAGTATCAAGCGGAGTGCCCCAAGGGTCGGTCCTGGGGCCGGTTTTGTTCAATACCTTCATTAATGATCTGGAGGATGGCGTGGATTGCACTCTCAGCAAATTTGCAGATGACACTAAACTGGGAGGAGTGGTAGATACGCTGGAGGGTAGGGATAGGATACAGAGGGACCTAGACAAATTAAGAGGATTGGGCCAAAAGAAACCTGATGAGGTTCAACAAGGACAAGTGCAGAGTCCTGCACTTAGGACGGAAGAATCCCATGCACTGCTACAGACTAGGGATCGAGTGGCTAGGCAGCAGTTCTGCAGAAAAGGACCTAGGGGTTATAGTGGATGAGAAGCTGGATATGAGTCAACAGTGTGTCCTTGTTGCCAAGAAGGCTAACGGCATTTTGGGCTGTATAAGTAGGAGCATTGCCAGCAGATCGAGGGACGTGATCATTCCCCTCTACTTGGCATGGGTGAGGCCTCATCTGGAGTACTGTGTCCAGTTTTGGGCCCCAGACTACAAGAAGGATGTGGGAAAATTGGAAAGAGTCAAGCGGAGGATAAGAAAAATGATCACGGGGCTGGAGCACATGATTTATGAGGAGAGGCTGAGGGAACTGGGATTGTTTAGTCTGCAGAAGAGAAGAATGAGGGGGGATTTGATAGCTACTTTCAACTACCTGAAAGGGGGTTCCAAAGAGGATGGATCTAGACTATTCTCAGTGGTAGCAGATGACAGAACAAGGAGTAATGGCCTCAAGTTGCAGTGGGGGAGGTTTAGGTTGGATATTAGGAAAAACTTTTTCGCTAGGAGGGTGGTGAAGCACTGGAATGGGTTACCTAGGGAGGTGGTGGAATCCCCTTCCTAGAGGTTTTTAAGGTCAGGCTTGACAAAGCCCTGGCTGTGATGATTTAGTTGGGGATTGGTCCTGCTTTGAGCAGGTGGTTGGAATAGATGATCTCCTGAGGTCCCTTCCAACCCTGATATTCTATGAATCTATGATTAAACCAGATGGTCACAAGTTCACTGCCTAGTACGTGAACTTGACAAAGTAGTTGCTAGTATAGTAGGCACTAGAGATTTACATAAATATATCCCAGGGTCCAAAAGGCTGTGGAAGCTGTGTGAGTTGTGGGGGGTTGAATACAGGTAGGGTACATTTGTAGGAGCTGTAGGCTGGGTGCCTATGGGGGCCCAGGGTTCTGAGCCATATGATGGGTTGGGATATGTGTCTAGGACAGGGGTAGGCAACCTATGGCATGCGTGCCGAAGACGGCACACGAGCTGATTTTCAGCGGCACTCACACTGCCCAGGTCCTGGCCACCGGTCCAGGGGGCTCTGCATTTTAATTTAATTTTAAATGAAGCTTCTTAAACATTTTAAAAATCTTATTTACTTGACATACAACAATAGTCTAGTTACATATTATAGACTTATAGAAAGAGACCTTCTAAAAATGTTAACATGTATTACTGGCACGCGAAACCTTAAATTAGAGTGAATAAATGAAGACTCGGCACACCACTTCTGAAAGGTTGCCGACCCCTGGTCTAGGATGTGCAGGGTTCTTTTCGGGGCAGAGGGGAGGGGACAGGGAGTGGATGGTTTGGCAGAGGGATGTGGGGTGCGAGGGGTGCTGGAGCTTTTACTGTATTTGGATTTAATCTTGATTTTTGCTGCCTGTCAAATGCTGGTTTTGTGCTTTATTGGAAGTGCTTTATTAACTTTGTGCTTTTTTGTGATTTTGTGTTAATTGGCAGTTTGTTTAGTTAAGAGCCAAATTGCTTTTGTTGTTTTAACAAAGACTGTGGCTCATTTAGGTGCACAACAGTCACAGGAAGAGTGACCCTCCCTCCCTTCCCCCCCAAAAGCTTTTAAAATGTTTCCAATATTTTAATTATATTTATTTGATTGGGTTTTGATTGGACTGGAGTATAAATAGGGGCTTAATTGGCTAGGGAAAATGGTGTACTTAGTTTTGGTCAGTTGTTTATTTTACTTTAAATAGTAGTGTGTATGTGCTGTTGTTTCATTTTGTTTGCGTGTGCAAATGGCTAAATTTAAAATATAATACAGTACATCCCCCAATTTAAAGTATTTAGCTATTAGTATTTAACCAGTATTTTTTCTAGAAGTTTGCATTTGTTTATTGTTATTATCATTAATATTAATAGTATTATTCGTTTATTTATTAGCTTAGTTTTTTCCTATTGAGTTTCTGTGAATAAATGTTGCACCAGTGAGCTGCCATAGATGAAGTTTAAAACCGATCTGTCTGTATATATTTTTATTCTCCTTTTGAGGATAACAGAGATAAAGTACACATTTAAGTGCATATTGTTTTAAAAAAAATCAGTAGTTGTGCCCACAAAAGGTATAGTGCAGCCCCCACTCTTTTTTCTGTCTAGCCCACCTTAGCCCCCTCACCGGGAAGAGGCTGGAGCCACCCCTGAGGCACCTGATAGTCTTTCAATATAAAAAGGATGGTGATCTATTGTTTGTCATGTCCACTAAAGGTAAGAGAAGAGGTAATCAGATTAGCAAGGGAGATTTAGGTTAGAAAAAATCTTTCTAACTGTAGGGATAGTTAAACACAGGAACAGGTTACCTAGGGAGGCTGTGGAATCTCTGTCATTAGAGGTTTTTGAGAACACTTAAGTCAAATCCCTGTCAGGGATGGTCTAGGTTGTACTTGATCCTGTCTCAGCACAGGGGGATGGACTATATGACCTCTCAAGGTCTCTTTCAGCCCTACATTTCGAGGATTCTATGTAAATCAAGAACTCCTCAGCTATGCTGGTCACAGGGTGCTAACTCTCCTCTTTGTTTCTAGATTCATTGAATCATACTTACAGGTGGCTAAAAATATGTGAAATATGTTATTTACATTTCTTCTGCAGCCTGGCAATTGCTGTGGTCACCACGGGGGTGTTACTTGGAAGGAACCTGTTCCAAGGAACAGCCTCTGGGGGGTTGTCTACACTAGGAGGTATGTTCTCTCTTACTATAAAATTCTTGTGTAGACAAGGAAAGTGGCCATTTCACCTCACTGTAACTGGTTCAGAGGAATTCTATGGGATGAGGTTTGGGGAGGGAGTGTTTGTGGTCACCCCAATGAGCAACGCTGAGGGGATACCTTCCCTCATCTCTACAAGGATCGCACAGTGATCACTCTCTCATGTTCACTGTCACGTTGTAGAAATCCAACTCTTTCTCCTAGTGTGGACACAGGCTAAAAATGAGATATAAAGGGAGAAAAATCTTGAGCACCCCCTGCCCTGCCCCTCCCACACACACGCCCTGCCATTGCCATGTTTAACAGTATCCCATATCAGTTTATACACCTTCAGAAATCCTCAGAGCAGTTCACAAATTTGTCTTAGCCCTGGTCTACACTACGAGTTTAGGTCAAATTTAGCAGCGTTAGATCAATTTAACCCTGTACCCGTCCACACAACGAAGCCATTTTTGTCGACTTAAAGGGGTCTTAAAATCGATTTCTGTAATCCTCCCCGATGAGGGGATTAGTGCTGAAATCGACATCTCCAGGTCGTATTTGGGGGTAGTGTAGACGCAATTTGATGGTATTGGCCTCCGAGAGAGATCCCAGAGTGCTCCATTGTGACCGCTCTGAACAGCACTCTCAACTCCGATGCACGGGCCAGGTAGACAGGAAAAGCCCTGCGAACTTTTGAATTTTATTTCCTGTTTGGCCAGCGTGGCAAGCTGATCAGCACAGGTGACCATGCAGAGCTCATCAGCAGAGGTGACCATGGAGTGCCAGAATCGCAAAAGAGCTCCAGCATGGACCGAACAGGAAGTACTGGATCTGATTGCTGTATGGGGAGACGAATCCGTGCTATCAGAACTCTGTTCCAAAAGACAAAATGCCAAAATATTTGAAAAAATCTCCAAGGGCATGAAGGACAGAGGCTATAACAGGGACCTGCAGCAGTGCCGTGTGAAAGTTAAGGAGCTCAGGCAAGCCTACCAAAAAACCAAAGAGGCAAACGGCCGCTCCGGGTCAGACCCTCAGACATGCCGCTTCTATCATGAGCTGCATGCAATTCTAGGGGGTGCCCCTACAACTACCCCACCCCTGTACGTGGATTCCTGAAAGGGAGTCTCACGCAACAGGGATGAGGATTTTGGGGACAAGGAAGATGATGATGAGGAGGAGGTTGAAGATAGCGCACAGCAGGCAAGCGGAGAAACTGTTCTCCCCGACATCCAGGAACTGTTTATCACCCTGGAGACATTACCCTCCCAACCCTCCCAACCCAGGCTCCCGGACCTTGAAGGCGGAGAAGGCACCTCTGGTGAGTATACCTTTGTAAATATAATACATGGTTTAAAAGCAAGCGTGTTTAATGATTAATTTGCCCTGAAGACTTGGGATATATTTGTGACCAGTAAAGCTACTGAAATGCAGTCAAGCAACATCCGTTCTTTATCTCTCTGTGTTATCCTCAGGAGAGTGATATCATTCATGGTCACCTGGTTGAAATAGGGGAATTTTATTAAGGGGACATTCAGAAGTGGCTGTTCCTGCTGGGCTGTGTGCCTGTGGCTGAAAAGAAATCATCCCCGCTGTTAGCCACGCGGTGTGGGGAGGGGTGAAGCGATCATCCCAGAGATTTGGGTGTGAGGGGGGGTTTAGTTGGGGTTGTGTTGCACGTTAACCCGAAAACCGCAGCCCCTCCTTTTAAATGGCCAACCCATTTTAAATTGTCAACCTAACTCTCCCTTTTTTTCCTCCCGCAGCTGCAAATGTTTCAACGCTTCCCCATCATCTGCATCCCAGAGGCTATCGCTGATAAGAAGGCAAAAAAAATGCACTCACGATGAAATGTTCTCTGAGCTCATGCAGTCCTCCCGCACTGAAAGAGTCCAGCAGAATGCGTGGAGGCAGACAATGTCAGCGTCCAGGAAAGCACAAAATTGCGAGGACAGGAGGGACACACGAGAGGATAGTTGGCTGGAGCAAGAGGAGCGGTGGCGGCAGCATGATGAGAGGAGGCAGGATGCAATGTTGAGCCTACTGGAGGATCAAACTGATATGCTCCGGCATGTGGTTGAGGTGCAGGAAAGGCAGCAGGAGCACAGACCACCCTGCAGCCCCTGTGTAACCAACCGCCCTCCTCCCCAAGTTCCATAGCCTCCTCACCCAGATGCCCAAGAACGCGGGGGNCGTAGCCTGGCCAGTCATGAAACTAGAACAGGAGTACTTGTGGCACCTTTGAAACTGTCATGAAACTGTTTTCAAAGCTTCTCTGATGTGCAGAGCGTCCTGCTGTGCTCTTTTAACCGCCCTGGTGTCGGGTTGTGCGTAATCAGCAGCCGGGCGATTTGCCTCAACCTCCCACCCCGCCATAAAGTCTCCCCCTTACTCTCACAGATATTGTGGAGCACACAGCAAGCAGTAATAATGATGGGAATATTGGTTTCACGGAGGTCTAACCGAGTCAGTAAACTGCGCCAGCGAGCTTTTAAACGTTCAAATGCACATTCTACCACCATTCTGCACTTGCTCAGCCTATAGTTGAACAGCTCCTGACTACTGTCCAGGGTGCCTGTGTATGGCTTCATGAGCCATGGCATTAAGGGGTAGGCTGGGTCCCCAAGGATAACTATAGGCATTTCAACATCCCCAATAGTTATTTTCTGGTCTGGAAAGTAAGTCCCTTGCTGCAGCTGTTCAGACAGACCAGAGTTCCTGAAGATGCGAGCGTCATATACCTTTCCCGGCCATCCCACGTTGATGTTGGTGAAATGTCCCTTGTGATCCACCAGTGCTTGCAGCACCATTGAAAAGTACCCCTTGCGGTTTATGTACTGGCTGGCTTGGTGTTCCGGTCCCAAGATAGGGATATGCATTCCGTCTATCGCCCCACCACAGTTAGGGAATCCCATTGCAGCAAAGCCATCCACTATGACCTGCACATTTCCCAGAGTCACTACCCTTGATAGCAGCAGCTCAGTGATTGCGTTGGCTACTTGGATCACAGCAGCCCCCACAGTAGATTTGCCCACTCCAAATTGATTCCCGACTGATCAGTAGCTGTCTGGCGTTGCAAGCTTCCAGAGGGCTATCGCCACTCGCTTGTGAACTGTGAGGGCTGCTCTCATCTTGGTATTCTTGCGCTTCAGAGCAGGGGAAAGCAAGTCACAAAGTTCCATGAAAGTGCCCTTACGCATGCGAAAGTTTTGCAGCCACTGGGAATCATCCCAGACCTGCAACACTATGTGGTCCCACCAGTCTGTGCTTGTTTCCCGGGCCCAGAATTGGCATTCCACGGCATGAACCTACCCCATTACCACCATGATGTCCAAATTGCCAGGGCCCGTGCTTTGAGAGAAGTCTGTGTCCATGTCCTCATCACTCTTGTCACCGCGCTGCCATCGCCTCATCGCCTGCTTTTGCAGGTTCTGGTGCTGCATATACTGCAGGATAATGCGCGAGGTGTTTACAGTGCTCATAACTGCCGCGGTGATCTTGCCGTGGTATGGTGTCTGCACGAGAGCAGGAGAGCAGAGTGGCAGCAGAAGCGTGACGATGGTTTGCAGCCCTACTGCACAGTCTGTTGCCAGCAGCACCCAGGACACAACAGCGGCGGCTGAGCTGAGTGGGCTGCACGCTTGCTGTGGTATGGCGTCTGCGCGGAAAAAAGGCACGAAACGGTTGTCTGCCATTGCTCTCACGGAGGGAGGGGCGACTGATGACATGTACCCAAAACCACCCGTGACAATGTTTTTGCCCCATCAGGCAGTGGGAGCTCAACCCAGAATTCCAATGGGTGGCAGAGACTGCGGGAACTGTGGGATTGCTACCCACAGTGCAACACTCCGAAAGTCGACGCTAGCCTCGGTACTGTGAACACACTCCGCCGACTTAATGCTCTTAGTGGGGACACACACAATCGACTGTATAAAATCGCTTCCTAAAAAAACGACTTCTAAAAATTCGACTAATTTCGTAGTGTAGACATACCCTTAGCTGCTGTTCTGATTGTAATCCACTATAATGCAGTTTTTTGCACCTTTTTTTTGCAGTTTTAGTTTTTTAAATGTTATTTTTATTACTCTTAGCTCTTCATTTTTACCTTTGGTAACATTGTGAGATAATTGTCGTGCATCATTGTGCAGATTTTTAATAGCAAATAATCATTGAAAATATTATGTTGCTTGTCGTTTCAGCACTAATTTTAGTTTAGCACTTGCTGTTGGCATTGCAACATGCATTTTTAATTCTAACTTTTCTTCCTTTTTTCATGTTTTTTATATACACTAGTTCTTTCTTTCATAGAATCATAGAATATTAGGGTTGGAAGAGACCTCAGGAGGTCATCTATTCTAATCCCCTGCTCAAAGCAGGACCAACACCCACTAAATCATCCCAGCCAGGGCTTTGTCAAGCTGGGCCTTAAACACCTCTAAGGATGGAGATCCCACCACCTCCCTAGATAACCCATTTCAGTGCTTCACCACCCTCCTAGTGAAATAGTGTTTCCTGATATCCAACCTAGACCTCCCCCACTGCAACTTGAGACCATTGCTTCTGGTTCTGTCATCTGCCACCACTGAGAACAGCCTAGCTGCATCCTCTTTGGAACCCCCCTTCAGGTAGTTGAAGGCTGCTATCAAATCCCCCCTCACTCTTCTCTTCTGCAGACTAAACAATCCCAGTTCCCTCAGCCTCTCCTCATAAGTCATGTGCCCCAGCCCCCTAATCATTTTAGTTACCCTCAGATGGACTCTCTCCAATTTCTCCACATCCTTTTTGTAGTGGGGATCCCAAAACTGGACGCAATACTCCAGATGTGGCCTCACCAGTGCCGAATAGAGGGGAGTAATTACTTCCCTCGATGTGCTGGCAATGCTCTACTAATACAGCCCAAAATGCCATTAGCCTTCTTGGCAACAAGGGCGCACTGTTGACTCATATCCAGCTTCTCATCCACTGTAATCCCCAGGTCCTTTTCTGCAGAACTACCACTTAGCCAGTCGGTCCCCAGCCTGTAGCGATGCATGGGATTCTTCCATCGTAAGTGCTGGACTCTGCACTTGTCCTTGTTGAACCTTATCCAATTTCTTTTGGCCCAATCTTCCAATTTGTCTAGGTCACTCTGGACCCTATCCCTACCCTCCAGCATATCTACCTCTCCCTCCATCTTAGTGTCATCTGCAGGTTCATATGACATCAAGGATGACAGATCACCTGTGTTGGTGTCAAAACTTTGTCAGTTTTCTTTAATCCAACCAATGGGGATTGCCTTGGTCAACTGCTATTTTGCCTTTCTATCCAGCACCCTAGTGCGTTTTCACGTCACCACTCGTGTATAGAGCTTGGTTCCCAAATATTCACCACAGGTCAGATTTTTAAAGATTGAATGAACCTAGATGCTTTTGAAAATTGCACTGGTTGCCCAAATACCTTTAAAAATCTTGTCCTAATGGCACTGTACTATATTGTACAAAATCTTTCTCAAAGGGAAATTTCTACTGTAAGTTTTACTAAACAACCCCCAAGATAGATTAACAAGCACAGGAATTATTATTATTAGTCATCATCACCATCATGAGTTAAGCACCTCAAGTAATGAAATTTAAAAAGTAAACCTTCAACAACTATCTAACTTATTTTAGATTCTTATTTACCTTTGTGGGTCTTTAGAGTGCACTAGCTTCATACTTTTGCTAAAAGAACAGGAGTACTTGTGGCACCTTAGAGACTAACAAATTTATTTGAGCATAAGCTTTCGTGGGCTACAGTCCACTTCTTCGGATGCATAGAATGGAACATACAGTAAGAAGATATTTATACATACAGAGAACATGAGAAGGTGGAAGTAGCCATACCAACTGTAAGAGGCTAATTAATTAAGAGAAGCTATTAACAGCAGGGGAGAAAAACTTTTGAAGTGATAATCATGATGGCCCATTTCGGACAGTTGACACGAAAGTGTGAGGCTGCTTCAACATGGGGAAATAGATTCAATTAGTGTAATGACCGAGCCATTCCCAGTCTCTGTTCAAACCTAAGTTGATGGTATCTAGTTTGCATATCAATTCAAGTTCAGCAGCTTCTCGTTGGAGTCTGTTTTTGAAGCTTTTTTGTTGCAAAATTGCCACCTTAACGTCTGTCACTGAGTGATTAGGGAGGTTGAAGTGTTCTCCTACTGGTTTTTGAATGTTATGATTCCTGATGTCAGATTTGTGTCCGTTTATTCTTTTGCGAAGAGACTGTCCGGTTTGGCCAATGTACATGGCAGAGGGGCATTGCTGGCACATGATGGCATATATCACATTGGTAGATGTGCAGGTGAACGAGCCCCTGATGGCATGGCTGATATGATTAGGTCCTGTGATGGTGTCACTTGAATAGATATGTGGACAGAGTTGGCAGCGGGGTTTGTTGCAAGGGTAGGTTCCTGGGTTAGTGTTTTTGTTGTATGGTGTGTGGTTGCTGGTGAGTATTTGCTTCAGGTTGGGGGGCTGTCTGTAAGCGAGGACAGGTCTGTCTCCCAAGATCTGTGAGAGTGAGGGATCATCTTTCAGGATAGGTTGTAGATCTTTGATGATGCGCTGGAGAGGTTTTAGTTGGGGGCTAAAGGTGACGGCTAGTGGCGTTCTGTTATTTTCTTTGTTGGGCCTGTCCTGTAGTAGGTGACTTCTGGGTACTCTTCTGGCTCTGTCAATCTGTTTTTTCACTTCAGCAGGTGGGTATTGTAGTTTTAAGAATGCTTGATAGAGCTCTTGTAGGTGTTTGTCTCTGTCTGAGGGATTGGAGCAAATGCGGTTGTATCTTAGAGCTTGGCTGTAGACAATGGATCGTGTGGTGTGTCCTGGATGGAAGCTGGAGGCATGTAGGTAAGTATAGCGGTCAGTAGGTTTCCGGTATAGGGTGGTGTTTATGTGACCATCGCTTATTAGCACAGTAGTGTCTAGGAAATGGACCGCTTGTGTGGACTGGTCTAGGCTGAGGTTGATGGTGGGATGGAAATTGTTGAAATCATGGTGGAATTCCTCAAGGGCTTCTTTTCCATGGGTCCAGATGATGAAGATGTCATCAATGTAGCGCAAGTAGAGTAGGGGCGTTAGGGGACGAGAGCTAAGGAAGCGTTGTTCTAAGTCAGCCATAAAAATGTTGGCATACTGTGGGGCCATGCGGGTACCCATAGCAGTGCCACTGACTTGAAGGTATATATTGTCCCCAAATGTGAAATAGTTGTGGGTAAGGACAAAATCACAAAGTTCAGCCACCAGGTTTGCCGTGGCATTATCGGGGATACTGTTCCTGATAGCTTGTAGTCCATCTTTGTGTGGAATGTTGGTGTAGAGGGCTTCTACATCCATAGTGGCCAGGATGGTGTTTTCTGGAAGATCACCGATAGATTGTA
>QXTE01000773.1:74497-102034 GCA_003942145.1 Platysternon megacephalum
GGTAATTAGTACCGATGGTCAATGTTGGGATATTGAAAGTCTTTTTCCTGAGTGTCTGGCTGGAGAGTCTTGCCCGCATGCTCGGGGTTCAGCTGATCGCCATATTTGGGGTCGGGAAGGAATTTTCCTCCAGGGTAGATTGGCAGAGGCCCTGGAGGTTTTTCGCCTTCCTCCGCAGCATGGGGCAGGGGTCGCTTGCTGGAGGATTATCTGCTACTTGAAGTCTTTAAATCAAGATTTGGGGACTTCAACAGCTGAGTCAAGGGTGAGAATTATTTCAGGAGTGGGTGGGTCAGCTTTTGTGGCCTGCATCATGCGGGAGGTCAGACTAGATGATCATACTGGTCCCTTCTGATCTTAAGTTCTATGATTCTATGATTCTATGATAGTGTCACCCCGCCACTTGTAACTTTTTACCCAGTGCACTCACCTGGGAAGTGGAAGACTCTGGTTCAATTCCCCCATCAGGCAGAGAAGGAGAAAGGAGTTGAAAAGTGATCTCCCACATCCTAGGGGCTCACCAGTAGGCTTAAAGTTTTAACGTGGCCACCATCCTCCTCCTCCTCTGACCATTTTGGGTGGTGTTATAAACATACAACTAAGGGTAGCATAAAATCTCTCTTTACCCTATAAAGGGTTAATTCCTCTTTTACCTGTAAAGGGTTAAGAAGCTCAGATAACCTGGTTGGCACCTGACCAAAAGGACCAATAAGGGGAGAAGATACTTTCAAATCTGTGGGGGAAGGTTTTTGTTTGTGTCTTTGTTTTTGTTCTCTTTGAGTCAGCAAGGAACCAGGGCAGGAAAAATACATCTCCTTAAGCATATCTGGACTAAGCATCTAGTATTGCAGAAATAGTAAGTAATAGCAAAGAAATGCATTAGATTATCTTTTGTTTTAGCTTGTGAATTTTCCCTGTGCTAAGAGGGAGGTTTATCCCTGTTTTTGTAACTTTAAAGTTTTGCCTAGAGGGGAAATCCTCTGTGTTTTTTAATCTTTTGTTATTCTGTAAAGTACTTACCATCCTGATTTTACAGAGGTGATTCTTTTACCTTTTCTTTAATTAAAATTCTTCTTTTAAGAACCTGATTAATTTTTCATTGTTCTTAAGATCTAAGAGTTTGGGTCTGTGTTCACCTGTACCAATTGGTGAGGATATTATTCTCAAGCCTTCCCCAGGAAAGGGGGTGCAGGGCTTGGGGGAATATTTTGGGGGAATAGGACTCCAAGTGGTCCTTTCCCTGATTCTTTGTCTAAATCACTTGGTGGTGGCAGCATACTGTTCAAGGACAAGGTGGAACTTGTGCCTTGGGAAAGTTTTAACCTAAGCTGGTAAAAATAAGCTTAGGGGGTCTTTCATGTGGATCCCCACATCTGTACCCCAGAGTTCAGAGTGGGGAAGGAACCCTGACAGGTGGAGTTAGGCTCCTGCCTCGCTCATTCTCACAAGGAACAGCTTAGGTGCCTGAGCCACCTGATTCCAGGAGATGGGTTCCCATTTGTGGATCGCTAGGCAGAGCTCGGCGACTACCTGCAGTGGGGATTTAGGCACCAAACTCTGAGCCATGCATTGCTTAGGACACATGCTCTGTCAGCATCTCCCATTGACTAGCTTAGGAGGCTCCCTGCCTAGCATGCCGGCTTTTGTGGATCACCCTTAGCTGTGTATGTCTTCCCATTCATTGTACAAGGAGCCTAAGTGCCTAATTCAGATTTTGTGGGTCACAGAGTTAATCCTGTGACTTTCCAGGTGCTTAAAATCAGAGGGGTAGTTGTGTTAGTCTGTATCCACAAAAACAATCCGGTGGCAACTTAAAGACTAACAGATTTATTTGGGCATAAGCTTTCGTGGGTAAATCTTTAAGGCGCCACCGGACTCCTCGTTGTTCAGATGCTTAAAAGTTAAGCCTTGTGACAATCGATATCACAACATATAAGTACCTTGGGAATCTAGCCACTAGGCCTTGTCCTCACTGCTGAAAAAGGTGGGTTTTTTTACCTTGGGGTAACTAAGGTGCGGGAGCTACTCTGAGGTAAGAACACAGTGAGGACAAGGCTCTTTGGTTTTAACAGTGAGGAAAGGGCTGGAGAAAATGTTTCTGAAATAAGATCAGAGGGCAATGGGATCAGATGTGTGTGCCAAAGTACAGAAACTTTGTGCTGAAAATGTGTTTAATATGTGTAACAGTGACAATGGGGAGAAGTCTGAATAAGGAACAATGGGAGATTTTCTGCCTAATAGCTTGTGTTTAAAAGGTATTCATAAAGTATTTCCAATGCTGTTTACAATGCTTCACATTATTGTCAGTGTCCTGTGTGCATTAAATGTGTATTTAATACACAAACTGTGTGGCCTGTGTGACGCTGGCAGACCAGGTCATGCCAAGGCCTCTCGGCCTCACTGAACACTGACAAATGCATGGCTGGGAACCACTCTGGCTCACCTGTGTGTTAGTGTTGTTAAAATAGGCATTAGATTTATAGAGATGTGTTCAGTGTTTGGACTTTATGAAATGCTTGTCAGTTGCTGCCTGCATTAATCTCACTTATAACACCTGCATGCTATCTTTAAGTATCTGCTTGGTAACTATAAAAGTGTTTGTTGTGAAACTGGAAACACCCCACAGTCAGGAGAGAAGCATTGCCAAGTGTGAAATACTAGTGTATCACAGGAGGTGTCATCTCCTGCCCAACACAAGAAGGTCTACAGATACCAGACAAGCCATTGTGGATGAAAGACTCTGTTGATTGTTTCCCCCTACACCCATGAAGAGGAGCTGGAGCCCAAACACTCATCCCATCAGTTTGAACTCTGGGGGAAGGGAATAACAATGTCTGGCCAGAACGATCTCTATGCTGCTTGGAGGCTGGTGGGCAGGGAGGGGAGATGTTTTAGGCACAAAGTGAGAGAGCCACAGCTTGGGCTAGTCCTAAAGGACATACAGTACAGAGCTTGCTTATCATAGAAGCTTCTATTACCTTTTGAAACTTATGATTGTAACTCATTTGTGTATGTACGTTTGCCTGCTTTAACCTTTGAAATAACTCGCATTTCCTTCTCTTAGCCAATATTTCCTTAGTTAATTTATTATAGGATTGGCTACAAATGTTGTCTTTGGCTTGAGATCTGACATGCAATTGACCTGGGGTAAATAACTGGTCCTTTTGGGATTGGGAGAAACCAGAATATTGTGATTTTTTACGTAAGGGACCATCTATCACAAAGGTAGGCTTGCCTGGGTGGCAAGACAGACTTAGGAGACTGTCTATAATTCCATAGTAAAGCTGTTACACTGCTTGAGGAGTTCACACTTGATACTTGGTTGGTGAAATCGAATTGTAGAACACACAACCAGTTTGGGGTTTGTGCCCTGGTTTGTGACAGTCAGTCCTGAGGTCAGTACTCACATTCCTGAGCTACTCCTGACAGCCTAATCTACAACGGAAAGAGACTAATAAAGAAATAACAACACCTTCATTCAGGGGGTTACATACAATAGCCCTGCAGTTTAACACTGTGGAATGCCTTTCCAAATAATAAAAATATCTTCCTTTATGTCCAAGTTTAAAACAGAGACTTGTGACCTCTGGGCCAGGAATTGAGAAAGATAAAGGATGTGGAAAGGTGAGAGGTACCAAATTGTGATGAGAATTCCCCATCCATCAGAATTTACTATCTCTCCCCTGAAGATGAGGAAAGGCAGAGGTAGGAAATCGGTGACAGGTGTACCCCCATTCATCACAATTTGTTACCCTGCAACAGACGTGGAGAAAGGTAAAAGAACCAAACTGTGATAGGCATACCCCAATTCATCACAACGAGCTACATCTGAATCAGAGGATAAAGAAAGGTCTGGACCACAGGCAGGGGTGAGGGATTTTTCCTAAAGTGGGGAGACCATGAGGCCCTTCTTATGTGGACACATCACCTTCATATCAGTGCACATAACAAAATTCATGTGCTGGGGGTGGCACCGAGGAGTTCGGAGTGTGGGAGGGGGCTCAGGGCTGGGGAAGAGGGCTGGGGCAGGGGTGTGAGGGCTCCGGCTGGGGATGCAGGCTCTGGGATGGGGCCAGAGATGAGGCTCAGTGCTGGGGCAGAGGATTGGGGTGCAGGGGGTGAGGGCTCTGGGGTGGGGTTGGGATGAGGGGTTTGGGGTGCAGGAGGGTGCTCGCGGGCTATGGTGGGGAGAGGGGACTCCTCCCAGCTCTCTCTCCCCACAGCAGCAGCACCTGGGCTGCAGGGGGAAAGGTGCCTCTCCCTGCCATAGCAGCTCTGGGGTTGGGGCTGCAGGATAGGCGCCCCTCCCCTGGCCCCAGCAGGTCTGGGCAACTTGTCCGCAGCTGGGTCTGGGCCGCTCTGGCCATGTTTGGGACTGGCCCGGGCTGTGCCGCAGCAGAGTTGGGGCCAGGGGAGGGGCGCCCCTCTCCCGGCTGTGGCAGGTCCCTGGGTGGGTTCCTTGAGCACCTGCACAGCACTAAATAGGTTGCTGCATGGCCGCATGCCCGTGCAGCTTACAGGGAGCTTAGGCCGGGTCCGTGGTGAAAACTGGACAGGCAAGGCCCATCCCCTTTCAAAAGTGGGAGGGCCATGGCTCCTTGGCCCCTCTTTTCCAGCGCCCCTGAAGGGGATGGGCAAAGATAGGGGTAGCAAATTGTGACAGGCATACCCCATATCCATGACAACTTTTTCCCCCTGGACTAGGAGATAGGGAAAGGTAGATGATGGAGAAAGATGAGATGTAGAACATTGTGTTGGGAATGTCCCCATCCATCAGAATTTACCAGCCCTGGACCAAAGGATAGAGAAACACAGAGGTGGGTAAACTATGATAGATGAACCCCATCCATCACAGTTTGTTACCCCTGGACCAGAAAGTGGGGAAAGGTGAGAGGTACCAAATTGTGGTGGGAATGCCTCCATCCAGTGGTGAGCTGGAGACAGTTCGCACCGGATTGCGCGAACTGGTTGTTAAATTTAGAAGCCGGTTTAGAACCGGTTGTTAAAGGGGTGGGCAAACTCTGGCCTGCGGGCCACATCCTGTCCGGCCTGCCTGAGCTCCCGGCTGGGGAGGCTCCCCTGGCCCCTCCCCCGCCTTCCTCCCTCTCGCAGAGCCCGGCGCCAGCGCTCTGGACCGCTCCTGGGCAGCTCGGCAGCTCCTGCCGCTTTGAGCGGCATGGTAAGGGGGTGGGGCTGCGAGCTCCAGTGGGCCGCGCGGCATCCATACACACTGCCCTGAGCAGCATGGTAAGGGGGCCGGGCCAGGGCTGGGAGGAGGGGTTGGATAAGGGGCAGGGAGCAGTTGGAGGCGCCGGAGGTTCTGGGGGGGTGGTCAGGAGACGGGGAACGGGGGGTTCGGGTAGGCATGAGTTCTGGGGGTCTGTCGGGGTGGTGGTGGATGGGGTCGGGGCAGTCAGGGGACAGAGAGCGGGGCAAGTTGGGTAGGGGGTGGGGCCCTGGGGGGCAGTTAGGGTGGGGGGTCTCAGGCTTGTACTCACCAGCACTTAATAACTGGTTCCCTACCGGGTTGTCGGTGGCACTTCGGCGGCAGGTCGTTCACTCAGCGGGTCGTTCACTGAAAGACCCGCCGCCGAAGTGCCGCTGAAAACCCGGTAGGGAACCAGTTATTAAGTGCTGGTGAGTCTTGCATCCGAAGAAGTGGGTATTCACCCACGAAAGCTCATGCTGCAAAACGTCTGTTAGTCTATAAGGTGCCACAGGATTCTTTGCTGCTTTTTTTGAAAACCCGGAGCGAGTGAAGGACCTGCCGCTGAAGAGATGGTAGGGAACCGGTTATTAACATTCTGGCAGCTCATCACTGCCTCCATCCATCACAACTTACTGCCCTTGGACTGTAGGATGGGGAAAGGCAGAGGCAGCAAATTGTGACGGGCAGCAAAAGGGAGAAATATGTTAATAAAACCTACCAGGAGCTACTAGCAAACAGTGCAGGCAAAGTTACACTGGCATGGTGAGGAGCAGCAGATAGCCCTGCGAGGGAAGGGGGGAGAACTGGAGGGTTTTTTCCCTAGGCTACAGCCCAGTGATGGGTGAAGTTGACCCTACAAATAACCAGAGGAAGCTGGTGACATAGCACTGAGAACCCCGTGACGCGAGCTAAGGGAGCAGCCCTTGCAGCTCAAGCCAGGGCTCGCAGACAGTGAACATGCTGTGGGGAAAAGACATCCAGTGCAATCCATCTCGCTAGGACCCAGGAGGCGCCGGGCGGAGCGATTCCCGGGGTCACTCCACCTGGCAGCAGGAAGTGAATTGCGGTCGCTGCAGTGACGGAACCCACGTTCCTTGCAAGACCCCAGGGCCTCGGCTGCTGCCGCTGGGTCCCCAGAGCCCTGGCTGCAGGCGGGGGACGTTTCCTATCGAGGGAGGAACATTCCTGCTGCTCCCCGAGAGACTCTCCCAGTACAGAGACCCCAGCCTGTCCCACCCCCGCTTACTGGGACCCAGAGCCCTGCTCCCAGGCAGTGCCCCACGTGGAGAGAAGGTGAGACCTGCTCCCCTCCCCACGGAGCGCTGCTCCCGGTTGCAGCCTGTCTGCAGGGCAGGGGGATGCCCCAGGCTGCTCCCAGCTGCGATTCCCTGCATTGGGCAGAGGAAAGGTGGCTGTAGGGCGTGTGAGGGATTGGGGCTAGGACAGCAACATCTCGGGAGCTGGCGGGATGTGGGAGCCGGAAGGGGGCTCTGAGAGCCAAAGGGCATTGAGGGGTGAACAGGGGTGTGTGTGAGGGGACAGGAGGTGGGTGAACAGGGATGCAAGAGGGGATGTGGGGCTGCTGAAGGGAGGCTGAGGGAATACACAGGAATCAGGGGTCAGGGAGAGAATTCTGGGGCTCAGGGGAACAGAGCTGGAATAGAGGGAAACTCTGTGTGGGGGGATAAAGAGAAGGAAAAGGGGGGATGTGGGGAGAAGGGCTGTGGGGTGGCTGGAGGGAAAATATGAGAGCAAGTGGAGACTGACTGGGGAAGGGAGAGCCAGAGGGTAGGAGAAGGGAAGGGGATGGCGAGAGAGGAATCTTTTCCCCTAGAAATGGTCAAACAAGCATTGGGCGTGGATGAGCCCGGGACTTACCCCAAGGGCTCAGAATTTACAAGGCAAATATCCAGTCCCCACACACCCTGCTCACAATATATTACTTAAGACAATCTCATTATTTTGGGGGTCTGATTCCTGAATGTTAAATGTTTGGGGTTGACGGGACTGAACAGGGTCCTGTTCTGATTGCTGTGCAGGATTCTGTGTCAAACCAGAGTCACTGAGAGCAACAGCGGGCAAGGAGTCCAACTTATATTTACTTTGGGTTTTTTTCTTTTCAGTTCAGGTTCAGTCAGTAAAACAAAATTATGGTTCAGGTTTGGTTCCAGTTCAAGTAAAAAATACCGGTTTGAACTGGGTTTCCGATTCCAGTGTGAGTCCAGATGGGCAAATGAGATCAGCATCGGCCTGGCTGTCCCTGGGGGTTGCAGGGGCAGCATAGGGAGACCCAGTCATTAGCTGCCCCCACTAGAGGGCTCTGGTAATTGCTAAGGCAGAGGAGGCCGGTGTCAGTCTCTCTTTGTGCTCAGGATACTGCAACCCTAGAGCTAGCTGGGCTTCCTGGGGTAGATGCTGCTGCCTCTGTTGTGAACTGGGATCCTAGACTGAGCAACTGCTGCTGCCCAGCGGGGTCTGTGCTGGGACAGACCATCACTAACGCCCCCTCTATGCCCAGCTGAGGGGGGACTTTCTCCTGTGACTCATCAGTGCTCTAGGTCAGCCCCGGGCTGTGCCGCCAACAGCTCCTGAGCCGGAGACTCCAGGTGATGATAGAGAACTTGGAGAAAGTGCTGGGGATGGACAGGAACGTGACTCTGCACAAACGGCCCCTCCTCACCCCATCTCTGCTCCCCATGTGTCTGCGAGTCCCAGAGCAGCTGCCCCAGGCACACCCAGGCTCACATCCCTGTTAGCAGTGGCAGTAGCTACTGGAGAGGAAACACCCACAGGAATGGCAGGACAGTAACCAGCTCTTCCATGCAGAAGGGTGACAGGAGAGACTGGAAGGGGCAGCAGGAGCAATAAGTGGGGAGGGAGGTTCCCGGCTCCCAGCCCTGCCCAGCTCCATTCCCTGCAGCATCCCAGGGCAGATTGACTTTCCTGGGACAATTTGAGGAGCAGAGAGAGGAAAAGCCATTTCCTGCCTCTACCTCATCCCCGTGCTGCTGGGGGAATGTGATCTCCTGGGGACAGTGTTGGGGGGATCCCCCAAAGTGGCTCCTTTGATTCTGCTCTTTTCTAGAGTTTGTCTCAGAGACTCTGTTCCTGGGAGGGTTTAAAAATGTCTCATGTGTTTAGTCCCAGTGGGAGGGGTCAGATCTGTGTTGTAATAAGGTAACTGAGGGTTTTCCCAGCATGGCAGAGTCTAGAGTGTCTGTCTGCAGGGCAAGAGCCTGGGGGGAGGGATAGCTTAGTGGTTTGAGCATTGGCCTGCTAAACCCAGGGTTGAGTTTAATCCTTGAGGGGGCCATTTAGGGATCTGGGACAAAAATCTGTCTGGGGATTGGTCCTGCTTTGAGCAGCGGGTTGGACTAGATGGCTTCCTGAGGTCCCTTCCAACCCTGATATTCTATGAATCGGGGTGTGAAATGGACTAACACTAATTCAGAAACCTCCACAATTGCCCTTTTCACTCTGACAGGCTGCAGAATAAGGACCACATTTTCCTCCAGATCATCCCATCTACCTATGGGCTGGGGAAGGGAAATGGCTGTGGTGGGTCCAACTCAGGTAGGGGATGTTTGTGGGAGCTGCTGGGGAAGGTTGTTGTAGAGGGGGGAAGGGCAGGAATACACAGAGTGAGCCAGGGACTGAGACAGGCTGTGTTAAACATGCTGGGACATGCTCAGCCTAGGGGCCAATTTATGAAAAGGCCCATTGGTGCCAGGGCGCGGGGTGAACATTCCCTCATGCTGGAGCCTGAACCCACTGGCCAGAGACTGTGGTGAAATACAAAGGGAAGGTGCTGGGATTCCTGTCCCTGTTCCCTGCGTGGAGGTCTGCTTCCCATAGCAGCCTGTGCCTACTAGGTGTGTGGTAAATGAGAAGACCCTGCCCTCCTCCATCTGTTGGGAGGGACAAGGAGCTCTTACAGTCTCTCTGTTCCTTGGAGCCTCCTGGCCACTCTGAGCAGGGTGGGGGTGGGATTCTGCTCCTCTGGCTCACCCAGAGCTGTCCTATTTTTATGCTTCTTCCCCCACGAATAGTGGGATTGTGGCTGGGGCAGCAGACACTGAGTGGGGAGCACCTGTTGTTTCAGATGCTGGTGACCTTCGAGGATGTGGCTGTGTATTTCACCAAGGGGCAGGGGGCTCTGCTGGACCCCGGTCAGAGAGCCCTCTACAGGGACGTCATGCAGGAGAATTATGAGACTGTGACCTCGCTGGGTAGGGATTTCTTTCCCCTCAGCTATTTGAAGCCCAGGGGCTGTGTATTTCTGAATCTGGTCAGGTTCTTCCCTGGTCAGTGAGATTAGAGGGGAATGGGTGACATAGTCAAGTGTGAGAGAGCCATTCACCTCCATACCCCCTCCAACAGGATAGGGAAGTCATGAACCTAATGGACATGCTAATTCATTCCCATCCCTCCAGCTGTCACGGGGGGCAGAAGCAGTGTATTATTCTATCTGCATTAATACTCACTCACACACAAGATCTCTGTGCACCTCCCTTTATGCAACTAACTCTATGTGTGGGGAGGGCTCTGGTCTCTGTGGGTTCAGACATAGGCAGGGGTTTAACACCAGAGCTGTGTGTGCCTCAGAAAGTCCCCCAGAGCACAGAGATCCTGAAAACTCCTAGTGAGTGTGTGACAACTCCCCCCCGCCAAGATATTGGCCTCTTCCAAGGGGACTCAGTGACCATGTTCCCATCCCATAACCCCCAGAAAGTCATGGGTTGAGTTTAAACTCAAGATGTGCCCATTGTGAGAAATACTGCCCCAGTCTTCAGTACACTCTGATCATGCCTGATTCACCCCCTGAGCAGGACTCCCCATTCCCAAACCTGACCTGATTGCTCGGCTGGAAGCAAGGGAAGAGCCGTGGGTCCCAGATCTCCAAGCCTCCGAGGAAAGGAAGATCCCAAGAGGCAGCCGCACAGGTGAGGAGCCAGTGACACTGACACAGAAACTATAGCAAATGAAGGAAAAA
Organism: Platysternon megacephalum; assembly: GCA_003942145.1. Taxonomy (NCBI): domain Eukaryota; kingdom Metazoa; phylum Chordata; order Testudines; family Platysternidae; genus Platysternon; species Platysternon megacephalum. The sequence continues at coordinate 84,700 of QXTE01000773.1, forward strand.
GTTTAAAATCCATAAAATGTGGTGTGAGCCCCCTCAGTTCTGCCTCGTCTCACCCAAGTCAGGCTGTGGTCAGCAGGTGTCATGTCATCATGGCAGATATTGCTCATGGCTTCACACCCACCCTGTTTGCTGTAAGGAGTTTTCTCCTCATCTTCACTTCCCTGTGAGTGTTTGGATGGGTTGTGGAGGCAGAATCCAATTTCTCATTCTTCCAATGGTTATTGAGTTGTGTTTTCCCTTTTTGTAATTCCCCTTTCTGCCAGCCCAGGCAATGACTCCTACCTGGATTCTCTCTCTCTTCCAGTAGGTGATGAGACAATGAGTGAGACCGAGGAGGGGAATCCACAGCAGGAAGATCCTGAGCAAGTGGAACTGCAGGGGACCTTTTTGAGAAGAGTAGATGGGAATTTTTCCCAGTGCTTGGAACAGAGAAAAGGCTGGAGTAATTGGCACAGGTCAGAGAGGAAGCTGGGAAACCTTCGAAGGAAGAAAGTGGATGAATCAATTGAATGTGGAGGAGGAGGCAAGGATCCCAAAGAAACCACAGCCCAGCAGACAAGTCACAAGGAAAAGAAGCCCTATAAATGCTTGGAGTGTGGGAAAAGCTTCAATTACCCCTCAGTCCTTATTAACCACAAGATAATCCACACAGGAGACAGACTTTATAAATGCCTTGAGTGTGGGAAAAGCTACAGTCAGCGCTCAGCTCTTATTACCCATGGGAGAATCCATACAGGGGAGAGACCCTATAAATGCTTGGACTGTGGGAAAAGCTTCAGTCGGAGCTCACATCTTATTACACATCAGAGACTGCACACGGGAGAGAGACCATATAAATGCTTGGACTGTGGGAAAAGCTTCAGTCAGCAGTCAGTCCTTATTAACCATGGGAGAATCCACACTGGGGAGAGACCCTATAAATGCTTGGACTGTGGGAAAAGCTTCAGTCAGAGCTCACATCTTATTACTCATCAGAGAGTGCACACGGGAGAGAGACCGTATAAATGCTTTGAGTGTGGGAAAAGCTTCAATCATGGCTCCCATCTTATTAAACATCGGAGAGTGCACACGGGAGAGAGACCATATAAATGCTTGGACTGTGGGAAAAGCTTCAGTCAGCAGTCAGTCCTTATTAACCATGGGAGAATCCACACTGGGGAGAGACCCTATAAATGCTTGGACTGTGGGAAAAGCTTCAGTCAGAGCTCACATCTTATTACTCATCAGAGAGTGCACACGGGAGAGAGACCGTATAAATGCTTTGAGTGTGGGAAAAGCTTCAATCATGGCTCCCATCTTATTAAACATCGGAGAGTGCACACGGGAGAGAGACCATATAAATGCTTGGACTGTGGGAAAAGCTTCAGTCAGCAGTCAGTCCTTATTAACCATGGGAGAATCCACACTGGGGAGAGACCCTATAAATGCTTGGACTGTGGGAAAAGCTTCAGTCAGAGCTCACATCTTATTACTCATCAGAGAGTGCACACGGGAGAGAGACCGTATAAATGCTTTGAGTGTGGGAAAAGCTTCAATCATGGCTCCCATCTTATTAAACATCGGAGAGTGCACACGGGAGAGAGACCATATAAATGCTTGGACTGTGGGAAAAGCTTCAGTCAGCAGTCAGTCCTTATTAACCATGGGAGAATCCACACTGGGGAGAGACCCTATAAATGCTTGGACTGTGGGAAAAGCTTCAGTCAGAGCTCACATCTTATTACTCATCAGAGAGTGCACACGGGAGAGAGACCGTATAAATGCTTTGAGTGTGGGAAAAGCTTCAATCATGGCTCCCATCTTATTAAACATCGGAGAGTGCACACGGGAGAGAGACCATATAAATGCTTGGACTGTGGGAAAAGCTTCAGTCAGCAGTCAGTCCTTATTAACCATGGGAGAATCCACACTGGGGAGAGACCCTATAAATGCTTGGACTGTGGGAAAAGCTTCAGTCAGAGCTCACATCTTATTACTCATCAGAGAGTGCACACGGGAGAGAGACCGTATAAATGCTTTGAGTGTGGGAAAAGCTTCAATCATGGCTCCCATCTTATTAAACATCGGAGAGTGCACACGGGAGAGAGACCATATAAATGCTTGGACTGTGGGAAAAGCTTCAGTCAGCAGTCAGTCCTTATTAACCATGGGAGAATCCACACTGGGGAGAGACCCTATAAATGCTTGGACTGTGGGAAAAGCTTCAGTCAGAGCTCACATCTTATTACTCATCAGAGAGTGCACACGGGAGAGAGACCGTATAAATGCTTTGAGTGTGGGAAAAGCTTCAATCATGGCTCCCATCTTATTAAACATCGGAGAGTGCACACGGGAGAGAGACCATATAAATGCTTGGACTGTGGGAAAAGCTTCAGTCAGAGCTCACATCTTATTACTCATCAGAGAGTGCACACAGGAGAGAGACCGTATAAATGCCTTGAATGTCGGAAAAGCTTCAGTGACAAATCAAAACTCATTACACATCAGAGAATCCACACAGGAGAGAAACCACATAAATGCTTGGATAATGGGAAAAGTTTCAGTTCCAGTTCATATCTTCCTAAACATTGGAGAATCCACACGGGACAGAATCTATAAATGTCTTGACAGTGGAAAAAGTTTCATTCAAAGATCAAACCTTGCTTCACATCAGACAACCCACACAATGGAGAGAACCCATAAATGCTTGGATTGTGGGAAAAGCTTCAATAACTGCAGGAAAAGATACAGTCTGAGCTCACCCATGACTCCTCATCGGGCAATTCACACAAGAAAGAGCTTAGATGTGGGGGAATCTTCATTTGTTGCTTGCGCGGCATCAAGCATCAGCAAATCCACACAGGGAAGAGCCTCTCAGATGTCCTTAGCATGGAAAATGCTTCAATTGGTGCTAATACAACATTGGACATCAGAGACTCCTCCACAGAGGAGAGACATTCTCTGTGCCCTGACTAGGGCTAGCCATAGTAAAAACTCCATTGCCTAATTCCCACACACAGCAGTGGCATTTGGCTCCCAGGTATCCATCTGCCCATCTCTGGGGACAGGTTCCAGTAGCAGCTGACCCTGAGTTGATCAGTGACCCTATGGCTTTGCTTGGTCTAAGTTAACCCCAGGCAGAGGTGGAGAAGTCCCGATCAGCCCCTCCTCCCTGCTGCAGCCCTGGCTGCTGAACTGATGGGCCTTCCTGCCTCCTGCTAACCTGCTGCGGGATGGGGGAGAGAATTTCCTCCAGAAGCTCCCTCTGCCTGGAGTTCCACCCTCTCCAGTCCCTTCCCAGATGTGATGCCCCTTCCATGGAAAGGGATACTTGGGCCAGGACCCACATTTACTCTGAACACCTGTCCCCGTCTTCCAACTGCCCCTGGGCTAGGCTCCCCCACTTACCCGGAGCTGGTCATAGAATGATAGAATATCAGGGTTGGAAGGGACCTCAGGAGGTCATCTAGTCCAACCCCCTGCTCAAAGCAGGACCTAATCCCAACTAAATCATCCCAGCCAGGGCTTTGTCAAGCCTGACCTTAAAAACCTCTAAGGAAGGAGATTCCACCACCTCCCTAGGTAACCCATTCCAGTGCTTCACCACCCTCCTAGTGAAAAAGTTTTTCCTAATATCCAATCTAAACCTCCCCCACTGCAACTTGAGACCATTACTCCTTGTTCTGTCATCTGGTACCACTGAGAACAGTCTAGATCCATCCTCTTTGGAACCCCCTTTCAGGTAGTTGAAAGCAGCTATCAAATCCCCCCTCATTCTTCTCTTCTGCAGACTAAACAATCCCAGTTCCCTCAGCCTCTCCTCATAACTCATGTGCTCCAGCCCCCTAATCATTTTTGTTGCCCTCCGCTGGACTCTTTCCAATTTTTCCACATCCTTCTTGTAGTGTGGGGCCCAAAACTGGACACAGTACTCCAGGTGAGGCCTCACCAATGTCGAATAGAGGGGAACGATCACGTCCCTCGATCTGCTGGCAATGCCCCTACTTATACAGCCCAAAATGCCGTTAGCCTTCTTGGCAACAAGGGCACACTGTTGACTCATATCCAGCTTCTCGTCCACTGTAACCCCTAGGTCCTTTTCTGCAGAACTGCTTCCTAGCCATTCGGTCCCTAGTCTGTAACAGTGAATGGGATTCTTCCGTCCTAAGTGCAGGACTCTGCACTTGTCCTTGTTGAACCTCATCAGGTTTCTTTTGGCCCAATCCTCTAATTTGTCTAGGTCCCTCTGTATCCTATCCCTACCCTCCAGCGTATCTACCACTCCTCCCAGTTTAGTGTCATCTGAAAATTTGCTGAGAGTGCAGTCCACACCATCCTCCAGATCATTAATGAAGATATTGAACAAAACCTGCAGGGTGAGTGTTTCTGGGGCTGGCAAATTGTTCATTCCCTAAATCCTCTGAGGTGCTGGGTTCCAGGGGATCAAATATGAAGGGACCAGGAGGGATGGGTTATGGGGAGGAAACTGGGGGATTGAACGGTTGGGTCTGGTGGATGTGGGATGCAGAGGGTGCTGGGGAAATCAAGTTTTAGGGATCATGGGATAAGAGAGGAGAGTACAGGGAAGAGAGGTGCTGCCTCTTATCACTCACCATGTCTGCCCCTTTTCCCTGCCCCCTCTGCATTCAGAAAGTGCCACTAAGAGGGACTGATTTCCACACAGTCTTTTGTGGGAGGTGTAAAGGCTTCGGGATCCCACCTCTGCCTGCACAGCATCAGCTTCCGAGGGTCTCTGTGGTGGGAAAAGTGGTTGGGATTAGCTAGCAAATCTCCCCTGACCCTTCCCCACATTTCCTAGTCTAGACTGACCCCAACCATCTTATATATTCTGATTCCCCCCATTAGCAGAGTGATTGTTAGTCACTGAGTTCCCCCTTTGGGGAGAGATTGTCTCATTCCCACATAGTCTCACATTGCTCCAGGTTATGCCAAAAACATTTATTTTTTTGTACACTGACTCCCTTTGAGACCAGATTTAAATAGATTTTAAAAGTCCTGGAGCAGGGTTAGGAAAATGTGGTGTTGGGTTCTGTGTTATTTGAGGATGATGGGGTGAATTGGAGGGATTCCATCCTCCCCCCTTCATTGTCATGCTCCACCCCAACACAGCAGCCTCTGTCCGAGCCTTGGAGAGTTTATCCTCTCCCCATTCTACCTTCTACCTCCCAGCGTGGCACTTGCCACAATGTTCTTTACTCTCCATGCTTTGGAATCACACTTTGATTTTTTTTATCCTGACTCAGACTCCTGAGGGCTAGAGATGAAAGTGTCCCAAACCTGGAGTTGATATTCAAATGAATCCCAAAGCTCTGTTTGAGCTTTCTGACCTTAAATCCCTGTTTCCATCTATTGATAAAGTGGCTTTTTCTAGCTAAGCCCAGAACATTTGGAGATGGGCAGATTTTAACTTTAGTTTGTTTTTGTTTCTTTTTTGCATTAGGACTATACTAAAACTTTTGTAAATGACACAACCAAATAATGAGGAGGTGCTGAGTACAGCAGGTTTAGCCAGTTCAGAGGAAAATGGATACATTTGTTTTCCTTCTTTTGGGAGTTACGATTTTGTGGGATTTCACTTTATGAACCTGAAAGTGTTTTGTAGCCCACCTTTCAGTGTTGGTTTTTCTCTCTTCTGAAGGCTGTTTGGTCACCTAGTTTGATATTAGTTTAGTTTAACAGGATGTAGCACAGTTTTATTGAGGACTTTACGAGACAAATGATCATTTGCTGGAAGAGTCCTTTTTTATTTTATGTTAACCTTTCTTAACCCTTTGTCATGAGATTTTTGTGTGTTTGAACAATGAAAATTATCACTATCTCTCAGCACAAACACTGAGGGTGAGTGCTAGATTCACACTCGGAGAGGCCGAGACTGAATGGGACTTGGAGTTACTTTCTGATCCCTGCAGAGATGTGAGATGCAGTCGGGGGGGGGGGGGGGGGGGGAANCTGGGAAACTGCAGACTTTTCTCTTGAGAGCCAGAGAACAGATGCTAAGAACTGTGAACTTGCTGCACCAATGCCAGAGAGAGACAGGAATTGCCCTGTGAGTGCTGGGTGAAGCCATCCCTGAAATCTGAAGGGCTACAAATGATGCCCCAAGAGGAAGAGCCTGAACAAAGACAAGAAGGAAGCTGGGGAAGCCAACATGTCTGAGCCAGCCTTGAAGCCAGACTGACCCCCATCATAGAGGCCAGAGGGAGATGAGGAGCCTGACAGCCCAGCTGGTCGTCCCCTCCCCATCTACCAGTGTCCTGCATGGGGACGACAGAGACTGTCTGCCCCACTCACTCCACACTGTACCCCTCTAATCTCAGCTCCTTGGATTCCCTGTTCTCGGAGTGTTTGCTTTGTGACTGGGTCCCAGCATCTCTCCTGGATTCTCTGCACTTTTCTACCAGTTTGTAAATGTTGCTCGGTTGCTTGTGCTTCAGGGATTTGGGCGTAGCAATGTGCTGGACTGGGGATGTAAAGTACCGTGCTGAGCTGGGGTGTGGAAAGGAGTCTGTCTTTGTTTGTCCTTTGGAATAATAAAGTAGAATTTAGTTTCTCACACTCCCAAGTGTAGTTTGTCTTGCATTAAATACCCAGCAGATTCAGAGTGGAGATTAACAGTAAAAGCAATGCTAATATGGTCTGGTATGGAAATGCACAGTGAGGTCACACATAGAACCTCACCTCTGCCTTGTCATAGCCTCAACTGCAGCTGGTATACTCACACATTCACACATTTAATATTTATATATATATATATATATATATATATATATATATATATATATATATAATATAATATGGCTAAAGTGTTTTTAATCTCGGAGTTGGGTTTCAGCCCAAGACCCCACGTCTCTCAACCTTTCCACCTGCCTAATTCTAACTCCGACCCATTTAAATCAATGGGGACAGTAGTAAAATTAAACATGTGAATAAGGTTTTGCAGGACTGGGAGTTTAGATTGGTAGGTTTGGGAGTCTCTCTCTGTTGATACTTGGCCTGTTCCTCATACCACAACTTTCCCCAAATTCATTCTTGTCTGGCTACAAAATAATTGTATCTCAGTTAATACCATGATTATTTGTAATACACAGAAGACCAAGAGTTTACAGTCTCAATATGCGGAACAGCCAACGTAATGGTTTTGTAAATGGCAGGAGTGACCCGGAAATCTAAAGGGCTACGAGTGACGCCCCAAGAAGAATGATGAGGGGAGAGGGCAGCACCTCCTGAATGCTGAGAGAACAGGGCTCTGCACTTCAAGCAGGTACAGGTACAGACCTTCTGTTATGTGTGAAAAACACAGATTGTTCTTGCCCAGAATTACAGCACTTACTCCTAGAGTGCAGAACACATTTTCTGAGAAAAGTCAATCTGTTACTGGCTTTAGCAATAATCATTAACAATGGCACAGACTGTCAGAGCCTGCCATGTAGAGATACCATTGAAAGCCCCATACTATTCTGATTAAGGTATTTTAGTGCTTGTGGGACCAGATTATATTCAACTGATTTTTAAATCATTAAATTAGATTACCCATTAGATTTTGGGTAAGTTTTTCAAAAATATCTTTTCCAAAATGATGTAAGGTTGGGTTTTTAAAGGAATTAGGCACCTGAGGATGCAGATAGGGTCCTAGTGGGATTCTCAAAGCAGGCTAGGCACCAGGGGCTAGAGCCACAAACAGATTTGGGTGCTCAGCTACTACTTTCACTTTAGGTACCTGAATCTGACATTTAGATGCCACCAATCCTCAGCCGCTCCCCACTCAGCTGTTGCCTAACTCTGAAGGTGTCTAAAGATCCTGTGCAGCTAAATTTCTGTCATTTAAATTCCCCAAGTGCCTACAAATCTGGTACTGGGCATGTTCCCAGCTGCCTCAGGCTAGGCGCAGAGATCCCTATTTCATACCTAAGCCCCAGCACGCTCTTCATACTAGGTTTTCCCTGGCCTATCTCACATGTGGCTGCCCCACTGGCCACTCAGGTTTATCCCAGGCCTGTGCCCCATTTCGGGGGAGGTCAAATTTGGTGTTTCAACTCACATGGCACAATGCCACTGGCTCAATTTTGGCCCCAGAGCCTCCCTTTCTTTCCCCTGGTCATAACCACAGTGGGACATTCAAGCCCATCCAGAGTGCGCAGAGCACCAGCCCTGGAACCAGACCAGCTGGTGCTTCACTGCCAACATCCAGGCACAGCATTGGGAGCTGCTGTCAGTGCCCACATGGGGGAGCCAGTCAGGAGAGGGGCAGGGGGCACATGAGGGGGTTTTGCCTACAGCCCAGTGATGGGTTAATCCGGCCCTACGAATAACCAGAGGAACCTGATGGCAAAGCACTGACAGCTACATGGCCCGAGATAGGGGAGCAGAGCTCTGACCCAGGACTAAGTAGCCAGTGAGCCTGGTGTGGAGACAAGAGACCATCTCTGACAATCTGCTCCCTGTGCCTGTCTGTTACCAGAGTGAATCACACACAGAGTCACTGTCACTGAGAAACTTGTCCCCTGTCACTTATCTAGGATTAGGACCCATCACCCCCATGTCCTAGTGCAGTCGCCCACTTCAGTCCCCAGCAGCAGCCATAGAGCCACCGCTACCTGCGCCATGTGCAGCGAGGGAAGCCCAGGCAGCCCAGCCCCTTTGGGGCCCGGCCCAGTACACACCCCACATTGGGGAGAGACCCCTGCTGCCGAGCACATGCTTCACCCAGGGGAGGACAGGGCAGTGGCAGAGGGGACAAGCCAGCCTGGGCTGAGGGAGCAGGTCGAACCCCCAAAATATGCCCCCAAGCCACCCAATCACATTGTGCCTATCCAAAAACATCCACCCATGCCCCCCCATTACCACCCACCAGGACCCAGCCCTCCATACACCCCCACGGCACATCCAGCCACACCTATACACTCCCAATTCACATCCACCAGAACCCAGAGCTCTAAATAGACCTATTACCTCCCCCACACCCACCCTCTATGTAGCCCCCATTCCCCATGAGAACCCCAGTTCCATTCATACCCCTCGGCACTCCAGCACCCCATGACCCTCTGCCAACCCATCTACTCCCTGTCCCCTCCCCTCTGCCTCTAAAAGAACTCCACACATCCTAGACACACATCCCAGCCTATCATATAGGTCAGAACCCTGGGCCCCCATAGGCCCCCAGCCTACAGCCCCTACACATGTACCCTGCCCATATCAACCCCCCCGACTCACAGAGCTTCCACAGCCCCTTGGACCCTCCATAACGGACCCTCCATAACTTACCCTCCCCGCCCCCGAGCACCTGTCAGGGCAGGTACAGTTAGCTATGGCCCCGAGAGCGGAGCTAAACCCAGCTCAAAGATGTCCTGGCAGGAGGCGGGGAACCCCTCTGACAACCTTCATAGAGACTCAGTGTAGCCAACTGCTCCAAAGGGATACACTGACCCTCCCTCCACTACCTGATTGGTGCTCCCACTTGCCTATCACACCTCCCCAGTCTCTGATTGGTGTGCAAGGGAACTTCCCACCTCCCCCATTGCACTTGAGCCATCCAAGTCAGAGTGGCTTCCTCCCAGGAAGGGTGTTTAAATGTGCATCCCCTGGTCACTGATGGGCCCGTGCAAAGAGCAACTGGAGCTGTGATTGGGGCCCAGACCAGGAGCTCCCCTCCTTGCTAGGCTATGCCACATGGGTGAGAGTCCTGGATCCCTTGTCATATCCTCGGGTATTTCTCAGCCCCTGTGCAGGGGGTTGTACGTACCAGCCCCTATACTCTCTGCACTCTGCCTTCAAAGGTGGGTGGCCGGAGAGCGGTGGCTGCTTTGACCTTTGCACTGGGAGGGAGGCTACGGGGGGCTAAGGGAAATTGTGCGGTGGCTACACCTCTGCAGCACTGACCCTGTGTGTGTTGTTTCAGTGTGCTGTCCAGCTCTCCGCAGATAGTTGGTTCAGCAGACATCGACAGCACTACCCAGTATTGCTAAGTGCTGAAGGCTGGAACGTCGTTTCCTTAGTAATGCTACTCAAGCTGCCTGGTGCTTCTGCCCCTGGTTATTATTAACAGCAGATACGGCAGCCTGCTCGTTCAGCAGCCTTCGATGTTACTCATCAAGAAAGACCACAGGCCCAGTTCAGTGACAAAGGCACTGGGCCAGGTTTGTTGCCCCCTAGGCACAGTCCCAGCGCCCTGGCTCCATGGTTACAGGTACACTGACACATGAGTGCGTAGTAGCCAGGAATGGCTCATTTAGTGGCCGGACTTTCCACTGCCCCCTCGGCTGAATAAGGATTCAAGGTAAAGTACCCTGACATTTGTAGCCCGAAACAAACAACTAGAATACACAATTTACGCCCCATGTTACGGGTGTCATGACAGCTGTTCGTTACCTCCCCTTCTTCCTGCTGTCGTGGACAAAACATCCCTATCCATTGTTTTGTCAAACCATCCTACCTTGTACTACATTAGGATGTACCTGTACTAGCTGGAATATATTTAAGTAAATCTCTAGTGCCTAATACATTAGCAACAATTTTGCCAAGTTCATGTACGGGGCAGTGAATTTGTGAGCATCTGCTTTAATACACGGCCTGACTTTGGTTCACAGCCTCTGGTTCATGCCTCAGCTCTTGCACCAGGCCTAGTGCTCCAGGCTTTCTCTTTCTCTCTACTATACCCCATCCATGGTACTTACTCAGGGCAGTAATTCTCCTCCCAGAATGAGGGACTCTTACATTGTTCAGTAATTAGAGACAGAACAAATCTGTGAACTTTGAGGAGACTTTACAGCAGCATTTGATAAACAAGGGGAAATGAGGAAAAATCTGAGAAGATTTACACAAATTAGCTAAGCAGATAGGAAAAAAGCAAAATCTGAAAGGTCTCATATCAAGTGGGTATTTAAAGCAAAAACACACAATCTTTATTCAGAGATTATATTAGTAACCCATCTACAGAGAGAAAGTGATCAGCATCTCAGGGGGATACAGTAAAATTTAGTAAGTGAAGAAAGGGGGAAATCTATGCAGCAATATTTGATGATTGGAGAGAAAGGGGGCAAGATTGGATGAATATCTGCATATTAAATAATTATATGGTAGAGCAGGAAAATTGGAGGGGATTTATAACAACTTTACCCTCAAAAAATTACAATAAAAGCATGTTCTTAAGGGTGCAAAGTCAAGCAGTCTCACTTAGGCATTGCCAGAATCAAGGATGTCTGGGCGCTGTTAATTCAGTCCCCTTGTGTCTGTGCCTAATTAGTGCCAATCTTTAGTGCCAATCTTTAGTGACACAGGATCACACACTGCAGCACTCATTAACACAGGTCCTGCCTCTTCCAGGGTATGTGGACACCGCAAAAAAAACAAAAAACAAAAAAAAACAACAAAGAATCCTGTGGCACCTTATAGACTAACAGACGTTTTGCATCCGAAGAAGTGGGTATTCACCCACGAAAGCTCATGCGGCAAAACGTCTGTTAGTCTATAAGGTGCCACAGGATTCTTTGCTGCTTTTACAGATCCAGACTAACACGGCTACCCCTCTGATAAAAAAAAACAAAACAGCCCCAAACCAAAACAAATACCACTGCAGCAGAGTCTCAGAGCCTGGGGGCAGCTGACTCAAGGTTGTGCAGGGGCTCAGGCTGCAGGGCTAAAAATAGCAATGTAGAGGCTCAGTCTGGGGTCTGAGATCCTTCCCCCTTGCCAGGATTTAAAGCTCAGGCTCCAGCCCAAAGCCAAACATCGACATTGCTATTTTAGCCCCAAAGCCAAGTCAATTGCCCTAGTCTTTCAGATTTGTTGTCATGGGTGTTTATTTGCAGTGCAGACGAACCCTCAGTCTTTCTAGTTTCTGGGGTCTCTGATGGAGCACACATGTCCCTGACCCATCTCTGTGGAATTCAGCAGCACCCCTTGGCTTGTCCCAGTGGCAGTAATGGGGTTAGATTAGTAAATGGCTAATCACCCCCAAAACAAACACTGTCCCCTCTCCTCTGCGTCACCCTCTCTGCTCTGTCTTAATTACTCTGGGCAAAACACCCTGACTCCCTCAGACAAACCATGTGTGGTGTTAGTTACGTTTTCTGTCTGAAGGGCTATCCCTAGGGGGGTGCAGGGCTTGGGGCATAGGTGCTAAGTTTGTATCACCCCTCAGCTCTCCCCAGGCCATGCCTCCACTCCACCCCTTCCCCTAAGGCCCCACCCCCACTCCACCTCTTCCCCGCCCAGTTCCGCTCCCTCCCCTCCAGCACCTCTAGACGCTGTGAAACAACTGATTGGCTGTAGGCGCTGGGAGGGAGGGGGAGCTGCTGATCGGCAGGGCCCACCAGGGGGAAGGAGGTGCTGGGGAGAGGGGGAGATTGGTAGGGTGGCTCCTTCTCACCCCACCTCCCGGCCTGCCTCTTCACGAAGCACAGGGCCCCCCAAAGAGTGGGGCCCAGGGCGTTCACCCCAATTTGCCATACCCTAGGGAGGGCTCTCTCTGTGCCACAGATTGTTCATTTTCCCTCTGTTTGTGGTGTTGGAACCTTTAAAACTGAAATTCATTTTCTGGGGCTTGTCTGGAGCCTTGCCTGGGCTGAGATGTGACCTGCAGACTTGGAAATAATAATACTTAGATTTCCCATGAAAGATAAAATCCCTCTTCAGTTTAAGGCTCTGCCACATCCTGGGGTGCAATCCAGACTGGTGAAGTGCTGGGTCAGCTCTAACCCTGGAACCCCGAATGCCTCACAGCGCTTGGCACTCTGTGTATTGGGCAGCCCTGGCCCATTGCTGTGGATCCTGGTGCCTGTCTACAGTACCTTGGACTTCCCCCAGCCTCCCTCAACAACAGGTGAGGCGGCTTCACACCCTGCCCAGCCCAGAAGGGGTTCCCAGGAAGAGGGGCTCTGAAACGTCCAGCCCTGTCCTGGAACAGTCAGAGGAACGTTAAGGTTTGTTCTCCCTTTAAGGAGTCAATGTGCAGTAGTTTGTTACTTTCCCTGGTGTCACCAAACAGTTCAGTTCAAACACAGCCCTGGATCGGTCTCTTTCAGAGTCCAGTGAACCTTTGAACTGGATTCTTCTGAGGGTGACCTCCAGACAAAAGTCTATTTCCAGCTGTGAGGCAGGTGACAGGGGGTCTGTCTTGAAGGCAGCAACTTGCTGCTTCCTCCCCTGCGGGGGGTGGGTCAGCTAAAATGCAAATCGTTTAGTCCTGCCCCCTCTGGTGCAATTGATGGGGCCTCTCCCCCCTGCTTTGCTTGATGGGTCTGTGTAAGCGAGATGTAAATACATTGTCATGGTCTTTCAAAGTCCTATGGCAGTAACTCCCAGGGGGGAAATTACATTCCTTTGTCTAGGGCGGGATGTCCCCAGCTGCTCCAGGCTATGGGCTGCCTTTCTAGGACCAGGACCCATCACCCTGTGTCCCTGTTGATACTGAGGACATTTTGGAACAATCCCCAGTCTCCATAGAAACCTCCCTGCTGCCCGGGACCCGGACGTCTCCTTTCTGCTCATTGACATGGTGGCTTCTATGCATCACGCCCCCTTAAAGCTGAGAGAAGCTGCCCGTGCCGAGGGGACGTGGGGCCCCCAGAAGGCTGGGTATGGGCAGGGGGGCTGCAGTGCAATCCCTTGATCTCTAGGACCCAGGAGCAGCTGGGATGCGGCTCTGGGAGCGATCGCTGGGGTCACTCAGTCCCGCAGCAGGAAGTGAATCGCACTCGCTGCAGTGACTGGGGTGGTGTGGGGATCCCGTGCTCCTTGCAAGATCCCCGAGCCCTGGTGGCTGCTGCTGGGGACCCCGGAGCCCTGGATGCAGCCGGGAGACTCCAGCAGTAACATTCCCGCTGCTCCCAGGAGCCTCTCCCAGTGCAGAGACCCTGGCCTGGACACCCCCCCCCCCCCTTCCCGGGCCCCAGCCCCTGCTCCCAGGGAGGGCACCGCTTGGAGGGAAGGTAAGAGAGACCTGCCCATTCCCCCAGGGAGCGGTGCCCCCCGGGCTGCAGGGGGAGGGTTTGGCCCCAGGCTGCTCGGAGCTGGCTGCGATTCCCTGCCCTGTGCCCAGGAAAGCTGCCGCCAGCTCCCATTGTTTGCAGGGCGGGTGAAGCCAGCGCGCGCCGGGGGGAGGGCTGGGACAGCGACACCTGGGGGGACAGAGGGGGGTGGGAGCCGGCAGGGAGCTCTGAGAGCCAGAGGGGATTGAGAGGGGAACAGGGATGTGTAAGGGACAGGAGGGGAAATGGGGATGCAGGGGGCCGGATGGGATTGGGGGCAGGGGGCCGTGGGTGCGCTGGAGGGAGGATGAGGCAATTCCTGGGAATCAAGATGCAGGGGGATTACTGGGGCGGGTGGGAACAGAGCTGGGAGAGAAGGAAAATGTGAGTGTGGGACAGTGAGAAGAAATGAGGGGGAGAAAGTGAGGGGATGAGAGTGGGGCGGCTGGGAGGAGAATGGGAATGACAGAGGAGACTGGTTGGGGGAGGGGGAGAGAGGGTAGTGATCAAGGAGTGTGAAGGTGAGAGATACAATGGCAGCCAGTGGGGAATCTTTTCCCCTAGAAATGGTCAAACAAGCATTGGGGGTGGGCAGGGGACTTCCCCCTAATGGCTCAGAATTTACAAGGTAAATATCCTCTCTCCTCCCTCCCCAAATTTAGTCTTTGGTTTATTTCAGACAGTCTCATTATTTGGGGCATCTGACTCCTGAATGTTCAATGTCTGGGGTTGACAGGACTGAACAGGGTCCTGCTCTGATTCGTATGCAGGATTCTGTGTTAAACCAGTCACTGCGAGCAACAGCAGGCAAGGAGTCCAGCTGGTATTTATTTTGGTTTGGTTCAGGTTTGGGCTCAGTTCCATTCAATATGTTCATTTCCATTTCTGGTTTAAGCCACCCAAAGAAACAAAAATAAAAGTTCAGCCACCAGTTTAAATCCTATTTCAATCTTAGGCCTTGGCTACACTTGCGAGTTGCAGCGCAATAAAGCCACCCACAGCGCTGTACCTCACTCCCCGTCCACACTGGCAAGGCATGTACAGCGCTGTATCTCCGCGGCTACAGCGCTGCTTGTACTCCACCTCCCCGAGAGGAATAAAGAGTATTGCGCTGCGGCGCCAGTGTGGCCGCCCAATGCGCTCTGATTGGCCTCCAGAAGTATTCGGCGGTATCCCACAATGCCTGTTCTAGCCACTCTGGTCATCAGTTCGAACTCTACTGCCCTGGCTTCAGGTGACCAACCGTCAGACCCGCCCTTTATATTCCCCGGGAATTTTAAAAATCCCCTTCCTGTTTGCTCAGCCAGGCATGGAGTGCTTTCAGCGCATCTTTCCAGGTGACCATGCCTCCACGCGCCAAGCGAGCCCCAGCATGGAGCAATGGCGAGTTGCTGGACCTCATCAGTGTTTGGGGGGAGGAAGCTGTCCAGTCCCAGCTGCGCTCCAGCCGTAGGAATTACGATACCTTCGGGCAGATATCAAGGGCCATGATGGAAAGGGGCCATGACCGGGATGCTCTGCAGTGCAGAATTAAAGTAAAGGAGCTGCGGACTGCCTACCGCAAAGTCCGCGAGGCAAACAGCCGCTCCGGTGCTCCCCCCGCGACCTGCCGATTCTACAAAGAGCTGGACGCGAGACTTGGGGGTGACCCCACCTCCACTCCGAGCACCACCATGGACACTCCAGAGCAGGGGGAGGAGGAGGAGGAAAGCGGGAGTGAGGGTGCTGGGGCAGGGGGAGACACCCCAGAATCCCTGGAGGCATGCAGCCAGGAGCTCTTCTTGAGCCAGGAGGAAGGTAGCCAGTCGCAGCGGCCGGTACTTGGTGGAGGAAAAGCAGAAGAGCAGGTTCCCGGTAAGCGGCTTTTCTTTTTGGGAAGGAATTTTTTCAGTGCGGGCTTTTTGGGAGAGGAGGGTTAGGGCTGCATGCATGCCTAGATGCGGAATAGCGCATTGATCTATCACATCCCGGTAATCGGCCTCGGTAATCTCTTCGAAAGTCTCATCCAGAACGTGGGCAATGCGCTTGCGCAGGTTTCTTGGGAGGGCCACCGTGGTCCTTGTCCCAGTCAGGCTAATGTGTCCGCGCCACTGTGCCACGCGGGGCGGGGGGACCATTGCTGCACACAGGCAAGCTGCATATGGGCCAGGGCGGAAGCCGCATTGCAGTAGAAGACCCTCCCTTGCTTCCCAGGTCACCCTCAGCAGCGAGATATCTTCCAGGACGAACTCCTGTGGAAGATATTGGGACAGTGTTCAGTGTAGGGGCCCCTTGCAGCTGTTGACTCTCCCCAAAGCACAGAAATCCAGAGGACAGTACAGCCGTGAAACAATCAGTCCCCTTTACTCACCGTTTTGGGGCTCCCGTGGGTTATGTGCGCTCTCTTTGGGATGGGAAAATTATGCTATTGTATAGACTGTGTGTGCCCTCCTTAAGTGCGGGGGAGTCATTACTCTGTCTGGTATAAACAATGCTGCCTCTGTTAAGTGTTGCATTTTGCCTTTACAGATGCAACCTTGAGATCTTAGCCGTCTGTGTTATCACCGGCTCAGAGACTGCAAAAATTCAGGAAGAGATCGCGAAAAAGCAAAGAAGACATGCTGCAAGAAGTGATGCAGCAATCTCTTAAAGAGAATCAAAAAGCGCAGGAGTGGAGGGAGAGCGAAAGCAGGATCCGCCAGGAAAATGCAGCGCACCAGCGGCGAAGCACGGAGCACTGGCAGCAAAGCACGGATTGGCTGATAAGCATCATGGAGCGCCAAGCGGACTCTATCCAGGCGCTCGTCGCCATGCAGGCGGAGCACTACCGCGCCCGCCCCCCCCCCCTGCAGCCCTTGTCCGAAAACTCTTTCCCTTGTGCCCCCATGTCACCCACTTTCCCCAACATCCGGGTTCTTACCGCCACCAGATGCCTCCAACACCTGTATCTTCACCACCCAGCCCTGAAAACTGCGACCCTCACCCTCTGCACTCAACCCCCATCACCATGCAGTATAGCCATCCTGAAGTGCAGCCCTCATTGCTGAGCACTCCTGACAGCACATACGCAAATCTGTGATTGTACCGTTCCCCCCCCCACCCGCTTGCCCTTTCTGATTCCCAAACAGTTGTGTTTCTTTTCAATAAATGAATTTTCTTTTCAATAAATGGATTTTTTGGCTTTGAAAACATTCTTTATTATTGCATAAAGTAAAAGATACCTTAGCCCAGGAAAGAAACAGGCACTGAAAATCAGATTAGCAAACACAGAATCCTACTAACATTGTAACCGCTGCACTTCACTCCCATGCAGGGCACCAGACATTACTGCTGGTTTTACATAAGAACATAAGAAAAGCCGTACCGGGTCAGACCAAAGGTCCATCTAGCCC